>PVKA01002032.1:0-97269 GCA_004027165.1 Ctenomys sociabilis
GAGGAAGGAAGGGGAGAAAGAATAGAAAAGAAACAAAAGACTGTCAGATTCCCCCTACAATCTTATACCGAGTACTTTTGCAAGCATTTCTGTCTGACAACTGTTAAACCTCAGACTCCAGCAGCCACTCACATCTGAAGCCTTCATCATTTTTGCCTTTATAAGCTCCTTCTGTCTGAATACCTTTAAATGTGCACGTAGTTTATTCTGACATGCATATTCCCAATCACCATGCTCTGCTTTTCCCAAATAAATATTATCCTTTAGAGAATCTTTCTCAGCTTTTTAAAATTTAGGTTAAAAAGACTTGCCTTCTCTGAGAGTACATATTAATGCTTATGCATACATCATACTCTATGTATTTAAAGAATGTAAATATTTAAAAGAAAATTACAGGTAATGAACTGCTGAATATGTGCTCTGCATCATGCACCTCGGACCGCTGAGTGTCTTGGTGCCTCTGAACCTGTCAGTCGGCTGACTTCTGCCCTCTCCTCCTTCAACTCCTCCCCAAGAGCTGGAGCCCAAGTGCCGTCCTTGGGGACAAGAGTCATCAAGAACACATACCTGAACCAGTGCAGGAGACCATGCATATTTAATAGTAAGGGCCAACGGGAAGCCAGTTCTTGTAACACTCGGCTATTGGAATTCACCCATGTACAGATTGTTTTTCTATTCCTTTCCCTTTTCTCACTGTAGCTGGTCACTCTGATGACTTGGCCCTGGAGGTGTCATTCATACTTTGGAAGTCAGATAAAGGGAAGATGAAGTTCAGAACAATGATGTTTGGTAAGGTTCTGTCTGTCTATCTGTCTCTTTCTCTTTTTCTCTGTATCTCTCTGTGTGGCTCTTTCTATCTGTTTCTCTCTGCCTCTCTGTCTCTGCCTCTGTCCCTGTCTCTGTCTCTCTCTCTGTCTCTCTCTCTGTCTCTCTCTCTCTCTGTGTTTCTATCTGTGTTTCTCTCTGCCTCTCTGTTTCTCTGCCTCTGTGTCTGTGTCTGTCTGTCTCCATCTCTGTCTCTGTGTCTCTCTGTCTCTCTTTCTCTGTCTCTCTCTCATGCTTTCTCTCTCTCATTTCATAAAGCTCTTGACAAAATGGAAATAAAAACAGGCCTTTTTCATCTGTATAAATCTAGACCTCAACATGAAAGAGTAAAACGAGACATCAAAACTCACCTCGATAGGACAAAGTAAGAGGCCAGGAGACATTCAGGATCCAATCCCTAGGAAATAAGAAGGTGCTCGTACCTTGACTCTTTCTTGGGGGACCTACAAGGGCAACTCTTCTGTGGACATGAAGATGGGTGCTTGCACCTATCTGTGCCCTAGTGTGGCCCCAACACATTAAGCATTCATCACTCTTAATGACAGCTCTTGTTATTGAAAATGTGTAGTAAACAGGAGTTACCGTGAAAGGGAGATGAAAAATAAATTGGCAAATATGCTTATAAAACATCCTCATACTTGCCATGGAAGAAGCAATGCTGCCCACTTTGCAATCATATCACCACTGCATTTGTTAAAATGATGACTGCATGTGGGACACAACCTTCTAGAATGCACTTCACTGAGATCCAACAGCGAGTAGCCTGCAAACTAACATGCACTTAAAAGATAAAACACTATGTTACTGTAAGGAAGCCTTCTCAATTTCGGTGTCTTAATGCTATATATAATTCCCAGTGTCATTTTTCTAGACTGTGCCTTTCATTTATTTCCTCCTAAACTACTTAGGGGGAAAGAATGACATCCACATAATCTCTGAGAACAAGAAACAAATAGATTCAGAACAAAAGCATTCAGCTGGTCATCATGTTAGTACCATAGCTAAAGCTTTGCCCCTTTTTCTTTTGAATCTCTCTCTGAAACAAGAAGATGCATTTAGAACTAATTGGACAAATACCAGTTGCATCATTATATTATACAATAGTCTTAAATTAGATGCGATGGCACTGTATTTGGAAGAGAGCTTTGTACTGCCCAAAAAGCTCTAATTTGAAAGACAATGTGTATGCCCAGAGATTCTAATGCTACATATTAAATATTAATGCTTTCTAGAGACCTTCAGAACTTTGCAAATGTTTTTCCTTCAATGTAGGCAGTAGAAACACTTTCTGGATGTTTAAAAATATTCATTCTTAATGCAAGTCACCTGTATTTGTTGAGTGCTATTGTACTGAATAAATATAAACTAATATTTGTATTGCAATTAAAGAAAGCACACTGCAAATGTTGGCTTTAGAATCATTATGAAATTAAGAAAACTCAGAACTTCAATTAGATCACTATCAACAAGAGAACAAGATAAGTGGAGATATTACCCCTGAGCTGGCATTTTCTTGGGGTAGGAAGTTCTAGGGCACACTTTAACCCTCTACCCCTACTCACTTGGAGCACAGGCAATCTTTATTCAATAAATATTTATTAAACACTGAAACCAGGCATATCCTAGTTCTTACACTCACAAGCTAGCTTGAAAATAGCTTTACCCATGTGCTGGAGACACTTAGACGTTCCCTGAGTGTACAGAAACTCTAACCTCATAGTACTCATATATTCATGGCTTTTATTTGGAAATACGAGAAGGTGGGACTGCAGTCACTATATCTGAAGTGAAGAACTCCAGAATAAAATTTTTACCCTGGAGCCACATACGTAAAATCACTTGCTGTCAGTTTCACACTGAAGTTATTATCCAACGTGATGGAAATTTTTCTACACCTCTAAGGGAAGAGTTCTATCAGAAATGTAATATTTTAAGTAAATTCTGCAGGAAATACAATAAGCCCAAGAAGTAGAGGGAAGCACCACCCTGTCACTACTCATCACAGGCAGAGAGGACACTAACCAGAGGGGACAGTGAATTTGCTTTTGTCCATGCCATTCCCATTAAAATGCTTTCAAACAGAAGAAAAAAAAATGAAGATAAATAGAAGACAAATAGAAATAGAGCAGTGACTGGAAGAATTCCAGTCTCACCTGCACCTTCAGGTAGATCCACTCAATGGGAATCCATGAGCTCACTGCAGCTGTGAATTACAAGGTCTGCGTGACAGCGTAGTATCACCTTCAAACTTTCAAGAATAGAAGATGTCTAAATTAGAATAAAGAACATTAGGAAAATGAAGACATGAAATGTAAAATATATTTTTAGAGTTATAGAAATGAGTCATGTTTAGAAAATGTTTCTCAAGCAGATGTATGAAAATAATAATCCGTGGTGTACAATTATAGACTGTATTAAAAATTCTGCAAATTTAGAGAGAGGGGTAAAGTCAAATAGGTTTTTAAAATTTCATCCTTCCCTATAAGAAACTGGTAGTAATTGCTTTGTGGTTGAAACTGATAGTGAAATAGATGTGAAAATATCTTAATATAAATTTATCTTTTGAAGGGGGTAAGACTTCTTAGTAATTGGCATGAAAGGAAAAATTTAATGAAGAAAATACAATCATCTCTCAAAGACAGAAAGGTTTATATACATTGGATTCATTATTTCCTAAAAGTATTGTGAGATGAAATACAAGAAGTTGTTAGCAGCAATGGTAATCTCCCTGTTTTTATGGGATTTTATTGGAAATACTTAACACTGCCAGAAAGCACTACAGTGTGGGCTCCTGGAGTATTTTACAATCATGTCACTTAGCACAGGCATGTTGTAGGAATATTAATAGCCTGATTCCAATCTGTTCATAGCACTGACCTTCAGGCATGCTAAATACTCATTGTACAGCTTGAATTTAAAGGAAGAGATCCTGAGGCTGAATGCCTGATTTCTTCTTCATGCTATAACAGCAATAGAACTGGGAGGAATACGATACGCCAGTCCTCTGTGGCTCATTCATTTAATACTGAGTTCAGTCCAATTTACCCGTAACCGCCAATGGACTTGAATATGATATTTCTCTAACACATAATAATTGAGAAACTCCTCTATCCATACAGTATGCTCATGATACAACTACAGTGATTATTCCTTAAGATTATATCCTAAGTACATAGAGAGAGATCAAAGAAGCAAATAGGAATTCCAGAAACAGATTATCGCTCATACAGAAGCAATTAGAATTATTTGTAGAAATCAATAAGGAAAATAGACTTTTCAACACCAATTCATTATCCATTTGAAAAAAATCATTCTTGTTTTACATCATACTCAAAAATATAGAAATATATGAGACAATTTAGGAAAATGTCTTTAAAATTTTGATTTGGGAAAGGATTAAAATGATTTTTCTGCAAAAACTATACACAATAGAAAAAAAAAAGATGTGACCTTTTAAGCAACTCAAGACTACAAAGTAAGCTCAAGGCCAGCTTGCTGAGCTGCATAGAAAGATCCTGTCTCAAAAAGACCAGAAAAAGAAAATACAAGTTAACAAAGCTAGATACAGAAGTATATGTGTAGTTTATAGTGAGTTTCTCTTTTTAACAGAATTTATTCTCAAGAGCAGTTTTAGGTTTGCACCTAAACTGAGAAGTCAGCACAACAATTTCCCTTGTATCTCCTGCCCCTGTGCATGTATGATCTTAAGAGTTTTTTCAGTATTTTGGATAGCAATTCTTTATCAGATATGTTTTTTCAGGCATATTTCTGAGTCTCTCATTTGTCTTCTTTTTCCCCCGACAGCATTTTTCTTTGCAGCTTGAAAGTTCTGAATTTTCATGAATTAATGAACTTGCCAATTCTTTCATGGAGTAGGCCTTTAGTGTTGTGCTTAAAAGGTTAATGTAGTCCTCAAAATCATCTAGGCTTTCTTAGTTCATTTTGTAGGAGTTTTATAATTTTTCTTTTAGGTCTATGATTCATTTGGGCTGATGTCTTGTTTGTATTCTCTGTTTTATTTTTTTGTTTTGTTTTGTTTTTGTTTTTGATTTTATTCTATGGTTTAGTTTCTGACATTGATGTGTAAAAATTTTCATTTCCTATTTCAAATATTTCTTTTGCCTCTTTCTTTCTTTCTTTCTTTCTTTCTTTCTTTCTTTCTTTCTTTCTTTCTTTCTTTGTATTTTATGGAAGGGTCTACAGGGTGTTCAGGGTCTCACTACTAGATCAGACAGTGATCTGCCTGGTTACAGCCTCCCAAGAGCTGGGATTACAGGTGTGCGTCACCACGCCCAGTCTCAATTGTCATCTCAGTCCACCCTGGGGGCGGCAGACCTGGGGATCTAATCTCTGGCCCTGTGCCTACTTGCAGGCATTTTAATCCGTCCATCTTTATTTTTGTTCTAACACTCCAGGGTGCATATTACACATTTTTGGTTGGCCTCTCATCCTTGAATATTCTTTCTGCCTTCCTTTCTTCAATTCCTTCTCCCATCCTTCTATCCTGCATTCACTCCTTTTTTCCTCATTGTCTTTGCTTCTTTTCTTTCATCTTTCCATTTCCATTATTTATTTATTTAGTCTTTTTTTCCTCTCTCTTTGGTTTTCAATTTGGGGTTTTCTGCTGATATTGTTTCAAGTTCAGAGATTCTTTCCTCAATTCTGATCTACTAATAAAAACGCGAAAGGCATTCTTTATTTTTATTAGACTGTTTTTGATCTCAAATATTTCTTTTGGGCTGGGGATTTAGTTCAGCAGCTTAAGTGCATTCCTGGCAAGCACAAGGTCCTGAGTTCAATCCTCAATACCACAAAAACAAACAAACAATTAAATATTTCTTTTGCTCCTTTCTTGGATTTGCATTCATCTGCTTACATTATCCACCTGTTTTTTATAGGGATCTATCCATTATAGCTTATGGTGTGCTAATTGCAGTTATTTTAAATTCCTAGTTTCATAATAACAACACCACAGAATATGTCTTGTTCTAATGTTTACTTTGTCTCTGCAAGTTGTGCTTTTTGCCCATTAGTATTCCTTGTATTTTTTCTTAATAGCCAAGCGTAAGGTACTGGATAAAAGGAACTGCTGCAAACAGGCTGACAATTATGAAGTAGTAAGGCACAGGGGAATGACAAAAAGCATCCTGCAGTCCTGTGAGTAGGTCTTAATTACATAGTGAGCTTATTACTCTGAACTGTGAAGCTCACAACACTTCTCAGCTTTTCTCCCCCTTCAGGTGGGATAAGATGTCCAGGATGGGCAGGAGTTAGTTATTTCTTTTCCCACAGGTCAATTAGGCTCCAATAACTTCACAAGGTGTTAGATCTAGTTAGCTAGTATCTCTGGAATCAGGCCTTGTTGGGAATGGCAGTATGCTCTGATTTACCTCAAAATGGCTCCTTTCCTCCTTCCCCAGTGGGAGCATGGAAGGATTTCCCTCCAATATTGATGAAAGAACTACTTGAATCCATACTGGTAAATCTCACAAAAGGTGAAGCCTATTAATGGTTTCTCCATAGCTTTTAATTTCTCAATTTGCCTGTACTGAGTGCACAGAAATTTGTAAAGTGCAGGTTTTCTAGCCCACTGTTAGTTTTTACAGAAGCTTCTGCATGGGTCTCTGCTATCCTTGTCTATCTCGTCAATCTTTGGGTTGTAACTTACTCTGTATCTTCATCTCCTGGGGATCTAAGAAGGGCTGTGAAATTTTCAGCCTGGTTAGTTCTTTACTTGTTAATGTAGAATGGTGACTCCCCAGCTCCTTATGTATGGGACTGGAAATTGAAATTACCTTCAGGTAACTCTTTCCAACACTGTCTTAATTATTTTTTTTGCCATTGCTGAGACAAAATATTGACACCAAAAGTTAAGAGGAAAGATTTATTTAGCTCACAGTTTGTGGAGGTTTCAGTCCATAATCCACTGACTGCAAGTCAGTGTGACACATGGCAGAGGGCAGCAGCTCCTGGCAGCAGACGAGAGCAAAAGCAGCGACACAGAGAGGGAAGACAAGCCTCCTTCTGGCCCTTACATTGTATCCAGTCTGCTGGGACCCAGAAATTGCTATCCTTCATTCCAGGGTCCTTAGTCCTAGTATTAAACCATGAATCAATCACACACTCTAGATTCAAGCACGTCTGAAAAAATTTCATCTAAAAACTACATGGTAGGGCTGGCCAGATAACTTAGTAGACTAAGGAGCCTGCTTAGGCAGACACAGGGACTGGGGTTCCATCCCATACACCATGCCAGACCTGCCCCTGGGGCACGCGGAGACAACTGAGGCTGGGCGTGGTGGTGCACTCCTGTAATCCCAATGCTTGGGAGGCTGAAAATAGGAGGAACGCTATGAGTACAGTCTGTGTAGTGAGACCCTGTAGTCTCTGTACTAAAAATACATAAAAAAATAAAATAAAACTGCATGAGGCTTTGTGGAACATGGAGAAACAAACCATAACCAATACTGTTCCCTGTGCTTTTATATGCATGAAGTATTTTATGACTTTTATACAGAAGATGGAAACAATGGAAATTAAAACCTGCATTATAAATATGAGCAAAGAGACAACTAGCACTCTTTGTCAGTGTGCCTTAAAATGTTATTTTAAGACAACATTTAACTCAAGTTCAGGGTAACATTGAAAATAAATTATGTTAACTAAAATTTCTTCAGTAGAAATTTATATTCCCTATGCTTTAATCTACTTTTGAAGCCTCCTCATCAGTCTCTTTTCACAAAAAAATGTTGCATTTGATAACATTAAAAAGAAAAACTAGTAAAGAAGCATCCATCATATTCCTTGCACTATCCTAAATAACCTTGCACAGCGAACCGTAGCCTCTGGCATATGTAACCTAGAGACACAGCATCTGACAGCATTAAAGAAAAAGGAAAAGAAAGTGGCAGTTAGACTAACTGGAGAATACTAGTTATACATAAGTATAGTTGTGAAATTGAACAAATAAAAGCTGCCCGGTTAAGTCTAAATTGCAAAGTAACAACAAATAGCTCCCCAGGATAAGCATATCCTAATGTAAACATACCCCCATTAAAGCAGAAATTCACTCGATCCAGGGGGATTTTGTATTAGAAATTAATGTAGGGTAGCAAAAGAGAAAAGAAAGAAAAAGAGGGACTTGCCTATCTGATCAGAGTTTGAATTTCAGCTTTCTAGCTCTGAAACTCCAAAAAAGAATAGTAACATCTATCTTTTTTTTTTTTCCTTGCTGAACTGGGGACTGAACTCAGGCCCTTGCGCTTGCCAGGGAAGGGCTTATTCTACTGAGCCATCTCCCCAGCCCCAACCTATCTTGTAAGAGTAGTAAAATATCATGTATGAGAATATGGCTTATAGTAGTAGTTAGGAAATAACTTTTAATATAAATTTAATAATTATCAAGGAGCTGCAGATATAGCTCAGGGGTTGAGCTCTTCCCTGGCATATAAAAGTCCCTGGATTTGATTCCTAGCACCACATACCAAAAAAGTAACAGTTATTCAATGCTCTGTATGATTGTCTCTTCAGCAGTTTAGAGTAATAAAGCTGGATAAGATATCTATTGTTTCAACAGTCTTAGGATTTTATTTGTTGGTGGAAGATATTTATAAACCACATAAACAAACAGTCGCAGTGAACACTGAAGCACTGAACAAAAGGCACAGCCCATCACTTGCTCAATGATCATCACCATGTCTCTCTCTACACCCGACACCAAGGCTTTGGCCGAGTGTTGGGCAGCCTCCACGACCTGGCAGGGGAAGGTCTTCACAGCTTTGTGGTCTTCTCCTCCTTCTGCACAAATGCTCTACCTCCATATTTCCTGCACCTTTAGACTCCTTCAATGCTTTTGCGTATTGCTCTCGCCTGTCCTTCTATGTATATGCCTGTTAAAGCTCAACCCCGCCTTTGACATAGTACTACATGTATTTCTCCTGCTAGGTTTCTTCCTAGTTTCCCTCAATCAGAACCAGTCTCTTCTTCTTTTTTTCTAACAAGTAAATTCATCCATACCACTGTTGTGGAATCCGAGCTTACTATCTTTAGCTTTCTGTTGCCCCTGTGTCAGTGCACCCATTGCACCGCATCGCCTTGGGCAGGACCTTTATTCATTTTCGTGTCACCTTGGTACACAGTGTATGGCATGTATGAAGTAAACATTTATACTGCTGATCCAAATAAAATGAATCTATGATTCCTATGAATGCAAACAAGGCTTCAAATGAAACTGAGGAATGAAAACTTCACCCCCTTTTTTTGTATTTGTAAAACAGAATTCCCAGGAATACATACTTCAATGTGGATGAAAATACAGCAAATATATATTGTAAAATAAAACAAAGTTGCAAATAAATATGCAAAGTATAATTCTCTTTTTACTTCAGAGTCATCATGATTGTTATTATATATGTTATATACAAAGAACAGTGAAAATATACACTAACCTATTATTGCAGGATGCAAAATTATGGAAAGTTTATCCAATATCTAAGTTATAGACTTCTGCATTGCTTAAATATTTTATAATGGACATATATTAGTCTTATGGAGAGAAAAAATAGAAACTATTTTTAACATAATTTAATAACCTGGATGTTATGTCATTGAATTTTATTTCCATTATTTTAGATTGAATTGTCTAGTTTTATTTGGTATAAAAATAAGAGTTGTCTTAAAATAAACAAGTAATACTAGGTTTAAAATTTAAAAAGTAAATATTTCCTATGTCTTTCATTTCTTCTGTGTTTTAGATCCAAAAGAAATAATAATGATATACCACACTATTTGGTTTAGCATGAATTAAAAAAAAAATTAACCAAAACAATTTTTTAATTTTTTGTTTGTTTCCAATTTTTCTGATACACTTGGGTACTTCATTTATTGATGTGGTCCTCTTCCCTCTTAGTTGAAAAAAATCTCTAATACTCTACTTAGCTGGTCAAGTGGAAACTAGTCGGGCACACTATTGATTTATCCAAGAGATAAGGAAGCAAGCACTTCAATATTTTCCTGCCCCCCTAGGGAAGATTAAGAAGAACTTAGTTCAACCTGAAGTGTTGTTAATACTCTGAGATGAAGCCACTTTTCACCTGAGAGTTACAGTGAACGTGCATCTTCGGTGAACAAGTTTACAGCTGTTCGGGGCAGAGGGCAGAAGCCCAAGCACGAGGCAGTGAGAATGGAGCATGCTTTCTGGACTGCTAGGGAAATTAAAAATAACCCCAGAACTATCATTCATCAGATGTTCTTGTCAATACTTAAGGTATCCCTGGGAAAATAAAAAAGGAAGCGTGTCTCATCTTGAAATGGCCTTGAATGCTCAGAATTTAGTTTTATTTTGGGAACCTCATCCTGGAACACAGCCCCCCTTTCCTTACTTCTCAAGAGAGAGATAAATGATGACTTCAAACCAGAACTGAATGAGCTAGCACTCTTCTCTCCTGTCGATGATTATGGTGAAACATCGAGATATATAATGGTCTCTTCTACAAAAGCCAGGGGAATAAATAGGCTTCAGCATCCGTATTTCAGAAGAGTCATAGAACTGCTGTGGGGTTTTGTTTTGTACAGCCATGGTTCTTTCACTGAGTATTTCCTTTATTCGGCACTGCTTTCATCTGTGTGTCCATGTGTTTCTCCAGTGAATGCATATTCAGCACTCGTTGCATCCAAAGTGTGGCTAGGCATTTGCCCTGATACGATCTCACAGATGCTTACCATGCAAGAACATTGTTAGCAGGAGTTTTCTTCTATTTGCTCGGGAGCAAGGCCTGGACATTACTTGTCTCTTGCAATCTGGCCACCACCTCTCATTTCCATCTGCCTAAGGGGTGCCTCTGTGTAGTGCTGATCTTAAATTGTTTGCCTTTAATCTGCATGAACTAATTTTGCTTTGAATCAGACTTTAAGGATTTCTCCTACAGAAAAAAAAAAAAAACTTTAACACAGAGATTAATAAACTTTACTGTATATTAGAATCATCTGGAAGTTTTTATTTTAGTCTCTGTATGCAGGATGATTCCATACTGAATGCATTAGTCTCTCTAGGAATGAGACCAGATATTGATATTTTTAACAACTCCCCAAACTATTTCTAGGCTCAGCCAACTTTGAGAGCCAAAGCTTTAATGAACTTTGCAGTGATAATATCTTTACATCTGAAAATTATTTTTCTTAACCCATAGAGTTTTTGCTTTAGTTTGCAATTTTTCTAGTAGCTGGATGCTGAAAACTTCATTCTGTTGTCATTGGCACATCATGTCCTAAGAGTCATGTACACAGGTGTAATTATTAGAACTTTGATCAATGCCACCTTTCAGTATAGGCAATGCCAAGCATCGAGGACTTCAATGCCAGGCATTTCTCCCATTGGGGTCATTCCTGGTGTATGAAGGAAATTTCACAGCATTTATAGAACTTTAATCTCCACCTTTCTAAATATTTGCCCAACAACAAGAATAGAGTAACTACAACACTTGCAGAACAAAAGCTATCCTCCCTCAGAATGTTTCCTCCTTCAGCTGTTTCTTCCTTCCTTCCTTTTGAAGCACTAAAAGAAAGAGCAGAAGTGCTTCAAACAAGCACTGAATTTCATATTTTAAAGCTGATTTATCACATGTGGGAGAATCAGTTAAGTAATTCTTAGCAAGTTAAGGGTTCAGGAGCCTAGATTTATTTATTAGGATTTATATTTTTACTATTACAATGTTTACACCGGTATTGTTCAACTTTCCTTTCACCTGGGTGAAATACCTGATACTTGAAACCTAAAAAGAGGAGGCTGATTTTGGCTCAGGATTTCAGAGGTCTCTGTCCATGAACAGGAAGCAGAAGGGCTTGTGGAGCAAAGCTCCTCAGTTCATGGCAGTGAGGAGGAGAGGACAGGAGGGGAGCAGGACAGGAAGGTGACCGGTGCGGGCCCCAAGGGATCACGTCCACGCCCCACCCAGACACACGCAGGTGTGCTCTTCTAGTGCTCTAGGTAGTGGCAGTCAGGAGACAATCAAACTCGACTGTCACAATACTTAAGTCCACATAGTACAGCCAAGCAATACGCTAAACCAGAACTTACTTGTATTGATGAAAATGAAGGAAAGCTACATTTGGCGTTTGAAAACTTACTGATTCAACAAAGAGTGAAGTCATTGTAGAAGCGATAGAAGCTCAGATTAAAAACTATGCCAACTCCAAAGAAAACAAGATACGCAATGCTGCGTGCACACCTGCTGAAGAGAGCTGCTGCCTCACTTCAGTCTCATGATCAAGCAATGACGCTCATAACCCTAGATTTTAGCACACCCTTGGTCTTTTTTTAACCTCTTATCACCTCAGATTTCATCTACTTTTTTTCCCCTCCTACACATAAAAATCTCAACATTGAGATACTTTTATTTGTCTACTTAGGCCTTACAGAATATTTAGCATTATTTTGTGTGTTTTAATCTACAAATGTAGTTGTGCACTTCTACTACTTTTTTTTTTTTTTTTTGGTGGAAAATATGGAGAATTCATCTATGTTGATATTTTATTTTTTGTTCTTTCTATAAACAATTCAATTGAATAAATTGTATCAGTAGATCACATTTTTAGGTCACATTTTTAATATTTGTGTTGCTATTTGTTTCTTTTCCCTTTTACACTTTCTTTTTTTTTTTTTTTTTTACACCAATAACATCATTTCAGTGCACAGTTGCATTCCCAGGGCTGGAAATAGTCAGCCAGGGAACGCAAAATGTCACCTTTAGTAGATGTCACACTGACCTACAATGTAGTTTCCCCACAAATCTTCCCCAAGCAATGCATGAGAGTTCCTAATTTTACTTTTCTGAGAGTTGTCTAGAGCCCAGTCACAAAATTACTTAAATGCTGTCTACTACTTAGATGAGAATCATAGTGAAAGGAATTCATAGGATACAAAATACCATTTCTTGTTTCACTACTAATGTTTGACCTTAGAGTCTTGGAGCCACTTAAGGAACAACATGGATATGTATCATTGGACCTTGAGTAGTTTTAAAATTCCAAAATCATTTTATAAACACATAAAATGTGAATTTAATGATAGAAAAGGAAGTTCTTTGTAGAGTGGATTTAGTGATAAATTATAACTACAGAAAGTAGGTATAGGGGGCCAGGGAGATGGCTGAGTGGAATAAGCACTTCCCTAGCAAGTGCAAGGGCCTGAGTTCACTCCCTGGTTCTGCAAAAAATAAAATAAAATAAAATAAAGGTGTAGGACTAAAAATACATGTTTTCCATATTCATATACATTCCACACAATAAATGTAATGATTACAATAAATCCTGACAATTTTTTTTTAGCTAGAGAAGAAGGGGATAAAAGCATCCATGAGTAAAAGAGAATCGTGTGGTTTGTGCTGAGTGCGCTTCAAGGCTGATAGACCCCCCCACTCACACAGTGAATGGTAAAAGTTAATTGCATGTTGACTTGTTTTCTATTAAAATTAACACATGCTTTGGAGCACTGGTAATTGCTTATGTAATTCACAGTAGAATACTAGTTTTACAGTAAAAAGTTTAATCCAATTGCTTAATCTTTCATTTTCTCCTTCAAAACTTTACGTTTGTGGAGATATCTCTGTGAGAAGACATACTAGAAAGATGATTCTATTCACATCTAAGACCTGCTATAGGCAGACCCTGTCCTTCACATCTATATTGTGAAATATTTACAATTTGAGGAAAAGAGATAAGATCAAACCAAATATCATCTTTGAGCATTCCAAGCTTGTCGGTTCTACGATTTCCAGGTCCCAGCCAGAAGGACTTTCTTCCTTTGTGAGACTATTTTGGATTTACAAATACCACTCAATATATAAGCCATAGATGGCTTATATGCACTAAGGGTGGCAGGGCAGCCTTGAAGCTCTTTGTATTGTACAAGAATATGTATATTTCTCCAAAGATTCAATCTGAGAGAAATTTAGAGTCATATTGAATAAGTTTCAGGCCCTTCTCAGAGGATCGTGTAAGTTTTAGAATTCAGAAACCATGTTTTATGAGTGTTGAGACTTAAAATTCTGTCTTTGTGCAAGACCTTTAAGGCTTTGTTTGCTGAAGAAAAGGCATGAAATGTAAGGTCTAAAGTCACATTGTAACGCTGCAGGCTGACCAGGTGCTGAGGGACTTCATGCTATTTATTTAGCCATGTTGTAATGCCCTTTCCGATTCTAAATTCATTCTTGCTGCTAGAATATTATTGAAATGGGACTTGGGAGATTCACAGTCCATTTCAACAAACAGCAATATAATTCTTCCTTTACACATTCCAAGGAAAAGGGAGAAAAAGGATGTGTTGTCAGGGTGCACAGAAACTTCAGAATCCTAATGGTCATAAGGCCCCAGAGAGGACTGTAAGACACACAGTAGAGATGTGATGGAAAACACATCTTAGGAGTGGTTTAATCTGTTCATTTGAAAGACTGCAGCATGAATGGCCCCAAGGGCTCACTTCCAGGGAGGCAGCATTCACATGCTGTAAGGGATCTTACTGATGCGAATCAATACATGTGCTTGGCATTCACTACAAATAATTCACTAGAAGCTGAGAAAGGGACAATTGCCACTCCATTTTGCCTTTTTTCTTGGCTTTCGTGGTCCCAACTTCTCTCATGTCAGAAAAGCGTGTGATGATTTGATTTTAAGTCAGAATGTATTGGGCAAATTCAAAAGCTGGGGATCTCAAGGTGAAATTTACAATTCAGAGTCAAAGGCATTTTGCATGTTTAACTTCCCACACTGGGTTTACAACATGATGAAGCACCTCTTTTCTGCTGCTTCCTCCTGGAAACACAAACAGGGCTTCTGGTCCCTTGACAACACCTTGTGTGTCCTAGCATGGCCTGCTGGAGATTCAGAACTCTCTTGGGCCAGAATTAGAAAACCTTGATCAAGATAAGAAGAAGCAAATGCATGGTCAGCCTCAGCAACTCTTGCCCCTCCAGTTGCTACTCATCCTCAAAAGGGGACAACCACTCTCCTGACATCTGAAGCCCCCAAAATAGGGTCCTTCTGTCTCTTTGATTCCCAGTGTCATCATTTTACTTTGGAAAGCAACATTATCTCCTTTCCTTACTGAATTTTCTATTAAGGTAGAAAATGCATTCATAAAATATGCAACAATCTCAAGCATAAATCTTGCTCCCTTACCACAACCTGATGTTCCTGTACCCATCAGCTCACTTCCCATGTTGCCTACACATCCTTCTCACTGGAGATAACCACCAGCCAGTCTTCTAAGGACATCAGTTAGCTTCATTTGACTTTGAACTTTGAATGGAATCATATAAAGCAATTGGTTTTTACCTGAGTTTTCAGCTGGATGCTGTGTGAAAGTGACCACCTTCTTTCATGCACTGTTGCCTGCTATTTGCTCATTCTTAATGCCATATAGTACTGCCTTACATGAATAAACCAAATTATATGTATTTATTCTACTGTTTCTGGCTATTTGTTGTCTCCAATTTTGCAGTATTATGAAAAATGTTGCCAAGAATGCTTGTATATTTGTATGCACAAATATGCACACATTTTAGAGTGTATGCCAAAGAGTAGAATTATTGGCTGATAAAGTATGCAGACAGTCAGTATTGCTTCTTAATCCTTTTGCCCTGAAAGATGCTTTCCATTTTATTTAGCAGAAAAGAAAATCTTCCAAAAAAACTCTTACCAGTTTGTTCTTTCAGATTTACCAAAATTGTGAGATGAAAGTATGCTAGCAGGCAGGCAGAATGCTTGGACATCTGTGCCTCAGCTATCCTTCTCAAGAGGTAACCAAGAAGGATTTCTCACGGAGAGCCTGACGAATCAGCAGCTGTGTTCTTCCTGCCATGGTACCTTTTCCTGAGGTAGCATCGGCATCATTTGCCTTTGTGTCATCATCTGGGATTTTCTGTCCCTTTCATATCCCCCTCTTGCCAAAATCACATACTACAGTATCAGAATTACACAATGAATCAAGCTCTGAGCAATCTTAATCACTATAAATATTCTTCCTTGAGAAATCCTGCACCCAGCTCCAAGGAAGTAGCATGCTAACCATCTGAAGAATCGCACTGACTCCAGTTCCACACAACTTGCTTTCTCCTTCCCAAGACAAGATCCCCACAAACTGGTCCCACATTGGCTCTGGATATGACATGACTCCTAACAAGGTAATGCTGAGATCAAAAGGAAAAGTGACACTCCTCTGCCACTTACTCAAGGACTGAATTTTTTGAGTGTTACACAAACAGCACTGCCTAAAAACTTAGCAGCAGAAGGAGTGCCGATATTTTAAAATATCAACTATATTATCCAGTCCTAGTTCCTTACCAAGCTTGCACTTATGCACTCATTCATGCTGAAAGGTACAGCTGACAATATTTCCAATCAATATTGGAGTATCTCATTACCCCAGTTGTTTGTTTGTTCTCTTATTTAGTTTGTCATACCTGTGACTGAACCTATGGCTTTCACACTGAGCTACATTCTCAGTGGGATATATATATCTATATCTATCTGTCTATCTATCGCGCTGACTCCAGTTCCACACAACTATCTATCATATAGATAGATAGACTGATAGATAGATGGATAGATAGATAGATAGATAGATAGATAGATAGATAGATAGATAGATAGATAGATATGTATTCTGATCCAGGGCCTCACTAAGTAGCTAAATTGCCCAGGCTGAGATCGAACATATGGTCTTCTTGCCTCACCTGCTCAGACTGGTGGGATTCTAGGCTTGTGTTATCATATCAAGATGAAAGTTATTTAATTTTAACTGAAAATTCTTTTGTATGTCCCTGTTAGCCTTTATCAGAAGAAGTTAATAACAATTGTCTTACTAGGAATACTTTACCAAATTAAAATCAGTTTGCAGCCATGCTTTTCTTTCCCTAGACCTATATTATAAAGCCCTTATTCCTTCCAGAAAGTGTGCTAATTGTTTATTCTTTGCTCATCTCCATTCTCCTCACCTTCCTATTCAAATTCTTGGAATGCTCAGGTTTAGGAGCTCCCATCCGTCTTGAGCAATTTCATTATAATTGGATACTACTAAAGCCCATAACATTCATTGTTCAGTTCATTAACAAACACTTGTTCTGAGGTTACTGAGAGTTGGGAATGGGAGTTGTAGTGGAGAACCAGATACAAAGAACACGTGGAACTCATTTCCTAAATGTATTTAAAAACACACTGAAAGTTATGAAGACCATGATAAAGATGTAGGTGCTACACTAATTGATGTTTGAGTGGGATGTTTAAAATATCACAACTCATGTACTAGGAGACACCACCTGCACTGCAAGCTAAATAACCTCATAGAGCACAAAGGGCACAACCAGGACCAGCCTGAGGAGGGAAGAAAAGGGTGCCTAGGACAGGTCATGACCATGTGAAGAGTAGGAAGGTGTCTGTGGAGAGGTGGGGGTGGGTGGATCCACTCTGTCACGGTCCTTAGGACTTCATTTCAAAATTCCATTGTATGATTCCATTAGCGATGGACCACATAGAGAATCTGTTGGTATCACTAGTGTCCCAAGAGTTCCTTTCCTTCTTTCAGCCTCTTTTCCTCTAAAATGTAACCTTCAACTGCAATGGGACTGTATCATGACTGAACAGCTGAAGTATAATGTTAATAGTCTTTCTCATGTAGTCCATCTTCTTTTATCCAATAAGAAGCAGTCAAGACTTTGTACCTTAGATTGCCTCAAAATTGATGCTACTTCTAGTTGTAATACTTTTTCTGTGTGTAACTATTACATTTATTTACCTTTCTGAATCTTTTTATCTGTAAAACAGAAATGATAACATCCACATCAGAGCTGTTAGGAACAGAAATGGTACACATTAATTTTTAATAGAAGGCTATTACCAATAGCAAGATTTTGCAAAAAGCAAAGCCACAAATATTACAGTATGAAGAGACATTGGTTCCTATTATATACATTTCTCTGATTTTGTTGCTAAGCCTCTTTGAAGCTAAAATAATTGTCAGTAGTCACACAGTAAGTTAGTAGTAGGCCAGATTTCCCAAGTCTATATTCTAATAGAGAAATAATTGAACCATTCAAAATTACTTTAGCTTTGAGGCTGTGCTTTATGAACTAAATAATCCTTCTCTGATTCAATCACAAACATAGTCTGATTCCTGAAGAACCAGACTGAGATTGGAATATTGCCATTTTATGCTTTAAAAAGCATAGTATAAGGACTTGCAATTTTTAGAACTATGAACTCTACTTTTACTCAATGTGTGAAGGGAAGAAAAGTCAGTAAGAAGATGTGAATTCCATGTAGATTTCATCCATGGTGCCCTGGGAACTGTGACTTGTAGACAGCTCAGGCCAGGAAATACAACACTAGGCAGAAAAGCTTTGTTAAGCAAACTGCCATGCTATGCCTGAGGTATCTGGATTAAAAATTAGGGGAGGAGCTGTTGGGAATGGGAATAACGTGAAGGTCACTGCTTGAAGAGCTTGCCATGAGAAAGTTTTCAGGCACACACACACACACACACACACACACACACATACACACACACACACTGAAGCTTAATGGAAAAAAAAGTCTCAAGCCTTAGTGAGAATATAACAAGTTGGTTTTTCAGTTTAACCACAAGGAAAGAAAAATAGAAAATATAGCTAGGCAAAAAGAAATTAATATAAAATTCTACCACTTATTGTCAATTATTAACATCTCTGTGCTTGCATGTTAATTTACAAATAAAGTTATTTTTACAGAGCTGTGTCAAAATGAATTGATGCAAGCTTTTAAACATTACATTCCAGCTCATTATGCAAAAAAAATCATAGAAATTAAATAAGGATATCTTACATCAAAAGCTTCAGAATTTCATGATCACTGTGCTAAGTATTTATTTAACCAACAATCTCTTTTTCTGAGGAATATATAAAGGGCATATAACAGATTCAAGTTTAATTCAACAAAACTTTGCTGAGCACCTTTAAGTCTTAAGGTTTAAAGTGTTAATACTTTAAAAAAAAATTAGTCATGCAAGTACACACACACACATACACACCACTGTATTTGTTGGGCAAAGTGATTGGTAGAAGACAAGAAATACACATTGAGTTTCTAACATTGACCAGGTCAACGATTTACTATAAGTGGAAATAACATTTCCCGAACCATTCCTGAAGATTGTGAAAAAGGCAGCTAAAATCCATTATAGAGTTTACACCTTCAAGATTTCTAAAAGATTTCTGTCACTTGCTTGCCATTCCAATCTACTGGGGGAAAGGAATGGGATTTCTACTTTACTTTGAAGATACATACTCAACAAAGAAGATATGCTTTTAAAATGTTAAATCTCTCTTTTGACAAAAAGTACAATTTCTATACCTTTGTCAATCTACTTTACAATTTTACCCCATTCAAAAATTATTTTAAAAATTTGCTCTAACTTTTTCTGATACGTTATCCACATATCCAAGATGTGCTGTACACAACTGCTTCTGCTGCCTGAGAGCTGTTCCCCCTGCCCATACCCTGCCCTCTTCCTTTGGCTTTCAACCCTATCATCCTTCCTCATGGGCTCCTCTGTGGATGCCTACCAGTCAGCTTTTCCAGCTCCATGCTTTTGGCCTCCTATTTATACTGGAATGGCAAGCCCAGGGACTGTACCCCTGCAACTCCCACCCCTCAACCCTCAGCCCCTGAACCTGCTTGCTGGTGCTTTATTCTGCCCAGCTATTTGGCTAGCCCTACCATTTGTGAACTTTTTCAGACACTCTTCTCACACCTCCAAGAGAAGGGAAACAAAACCAAACTTACTCAGTTAGTCATACCCATCATATAATAAGTATATGCCTCACATATACCATAACATATGCCAGGCTTTTAATCAGTGGTAAATATGTGTGAAATAACTAAGTGCCTGTGGCTGTCTGACCAGTGTTTAACTATGTCAGGTGCTGTGTGGATCAGTGAGAGGGAAGAAATTGCCAGTCGCTTCATTTCTTGAGCCTAATGTTTCCAAATGGAATATAAGAATTGTATCTTAGGGAAATAAATAGATCGGTGTGTGGCAAATCTTAACCACATAATAAGCCATTTACTAAAAGAAACACAATAGGATTAGAAGATAGAATAGATGAACCACTTTTAACAATAAATTTTTCCCTCCTGTGCCATTCCTCTGTGGTCTGGTAAGCTTCTAAAAAAACTTAGACAGCAAATAGTACAGTTAAGTATGAAGGATACTTGGAAGACCTGGGCACAGAGCATGTCAGCTGTCACTAAGAACACGAATCCTCAGCTGTTGCCCTTTTTCCCCCTTATAAGTAAGTCTTGTCACACAGACCCATATACAGGTCAAGAGAGAAATTTAAAGAAATGTGAGCTCTCCTTATTTAGTCAAGTATGTTTTGTTATTTAAAAAAGCAATTGAAAGAGATTGATTGAAGCTATTGCACTAAATTACTTTAGGATTATAATGTCAGAAAGTCTATAAATTTTTCACAAAATCTGTGGATAATGAATAATCTCTAAAATACAAAAATATTACCAACCATTTCAAAAAGTGTCCATTCTGTAAGTTACAAATATAACATACCTGACCAAATATGCAAAAGAATATTGTAAAGAGGAAGGAAATCAGGAGAACATCTTTGATGTTTCAGATGGAATATTCTGTACTAATATCTCGATTTTTTTGCAGATATGCTTTTTATTTTGTGGAGGCCAGCCCGATAGATCAGTGAACTAAAGCGCCTGCTTATGCAGAGCACAGCCACCTGGGTTTGATCCCCAGGGTGCAGCTCTGTCCCTGGCGCGCACTGAGATGGTGACTGAGACTGGCGTGGTGGCGAGGGCCTGTAATCCCAGAGGTTGGGAGGCTGAAAACAGGAGAATCACCATGAGTCCAATCTACATAGTGAGACCATGTACATCCTTACTAAATACATAAAAATAATAACAATATCTTTTTATTTTGGAATACTTTTAGATTAACAAAACATTAATGAGAAAGTTGAGAGTTCCCATATATTCCACACTAAATTTCCTGTGGCACTAATCACTTTTACCAATAAAGCAATATTGAACTGTTGTTTTACCCAATATACTTTGTATTATAATCCTATCCAAGGTATGACACTGCATTTATTCATCACGTTTCTTTTTATCCATCTAGGCTGTTGTAGTTTCTCAGACTTTTGTTTTGGTGACTTTGGCGAAGTTATCATCAGATATCTCATGGACTCTCAGTTTTGGTCAGACCAGTCTTCTTTTCATGACTAGCCTGGGTTATGGCTCTGGATGCCAAATACTGCTTCACCTGTGTGGTCAAGGTTAGCAACAGCGATCAGGTGGCTGGCGTGTACTGTCAGCGTGGTGGGAATGGTGCTCTACATTGGTGGTGTCTACTTTTGAAGAAAAAAAAATTCTACATCATAGTATTCATCTCTATGGCTCCATACACCTGTGACCTCCACTCGGTAATACAAGGGAACATAGATGTATGGTACTGTGCGATCAAGTCATTGATCCTCTAATTGTGAAACTAAAATATTCAAATTTTAGGTATTTGAGTTTTGAAGGTAGAAATTATTGATCTTTGGTGACATTACAAAGGTAAAGCACATTTTGGGTGAATAGATTAGTAAAACATAGAGATTAATTTTTTTGTTGCTTCAGTTTTTCTTCTCTCAGGAGGACCATGATATTCTTGTTCAGAATGCATAAAGGTCCTATTAATTCTGTTATAGATTTTAAGAGGTTTATGAATAGGAATGAAAGCCTTAATGTAAGCTATGAATTAAAGCAAGTGCATATTCATTGTTCAGTAATTGCATAAAACTCCAATATATTTATTGACAATGCATAGGAAAACAAGCTGGTAGACAAATTTCTGCTATTCATAAAAATTGCAATGCCACTGTAAACAGAATTATTTTAGTTCCATTTTAAATAGGTATGTATGAAACTATATCCTTAGCTAAAATACACTCAGATTTTCACCATTTCCTTGATTGTGCGAAATGATTATCAACCGCTAAATTGAAGTCACAGATGAGTTTGTAGCATGGAGCAGTGCAAGTAACGAAGCACATGTGAAAGCTTTTCCTTACGCCAGCCACAGAAAGAGGAGCACCACGTGACTTTCTGCACATGTGCAGTATAAATAAAAGTCGTCTAATTGAAATCGAGAGTAGAATGCTGCTTACCAGAGTCTGAGATGGATGGGGGAGGAAGGAAGGGTGAGGAAAGGCTGACCAGTGGATACAGAGATGCTGAAAGCCAGGCTAGGATGCTACTGCGCAGCCCAGTGACTGCAGCCAGCAACGTGCGCTGTGTGTCCCAAGAGGTTGGAAGCAGCAAGGAGGAACATATTTGCTACAAGAAAGTGATGAATATTTGGTGAACTAGCAGGCTTTAACCTGGCTACACAGTGTATGTGTGTACTGAAACAGCACATGGCACCTCTTTAATGTATACAAGTTTTTGTTTTATGCATCAAATTAAAATTATTCTATTAAGACTGATTTTAAAGCTTTCTGCAAGCATATGTGGATAAAATAATTCAGTAAATCAGGCTACCACAAGGGAAAAGGAGACTGGTTAGCTATGCCTCACTTGTACCTCATAGGTGAATAACTGCTAATAGAAAAGTCTTAATCTCTCTTAACGATAATATGTAATGGGGAACAGTATCCTTCTCTGCGTTGAGAATACTTTATACCAAATAAAAATAAACTGGCTAATGAATTGCTATCTTTAAACATAGCTATAATTAATAGTAGCTGAAATACATAAAATGTGTATCTGTACATAAACATATGTGCGCATATATATACTTATTATAATGTATGTGCTTCTTTTAAAAATCTCAAACTAAGCACCATTTTGTTGTCCTAACAATAGCTACTCATTAACTAGACATCTCTCAAGTTAAAGCAACAGAAATGGAGAAGATATTAAGAAGTGATTAATTGTTAATCGTGAAACTCCCTCACTGGAAGAATCTACCACTTACGCAGCTAGGAAGAGTCCACTGGTTACATCATACTTCTTAAATATGAGTCTACCCTGCAAGCTGAGGAAGCCAGAGACAGAAAAGAAAAAGTGAAGTTGCCAAGATTTTCACAGTACTGATAAAGTCCTTTCTACTTTATTTCTTTACAAATATTTTTTCCTTCTAATACAGTTAAAAGATTTAAGTGGTAAATAGATTTTATTCCATTTGGAAAAGAAAATAGAAGAGAAGGAGTCAGAGACAGAATCAGAGTTTGTGCTCCCTAGAAGGGAAGCCACTTTAAGACTTGGTTGGCTTTCCTTATACGTCTGTCTTTTATTTTTAAACCCTACCACCTCTTTGCTGACCAACATTTTCTCTCAGATCATGGCCAGGAGGGAGGAGTGTGAGCAAAGGAGTTGGGTGAATGTTAGTGGCATTCCCTGCCAAAATTCCAAGTTGAAATTGAATCCTTCAGTCAAGTTTCTTAGGCAAGGAGAAAAAGAAGATTTACAACTTCAGCAGAACTGTAATTCTACCAAGAAAAAGTACTCAACCTGCTTTGCTGTCATCAAAGGATCTGAAGTGGGCTTTGTCATATTTCTTTTTCCTTTATATATGGAGGTGGGGAAAAAAGTAAGAGGAGTTAAAAAAAACATTGATGAACCCTGACCCTCTAGATTCCATTTATAGTCTGAGCCGGAATGCCATCCCCCTAGCCTGGTGAACTGTCCAATCCAGCCGCAAGTGTCAAGGTTCTATTAGGCACTAAGTGAAATATATATGCATGCCCTTATACCATTTAACACTTGGGTCCACCTTCAAGACACTGGGCTGTGGATCAAGCAAGCCACCACTCCTCCTCCAAGTATTATTTTGACAGGTTCTTTTGGAGGGGTTCCTTCTTTTTTTTAATCCATCCTTTTAAACAAAATGGCACCAAAGAAAGATGTGAAGAAACCTGCTGCTGCTGCTGCTCCAGCCCCAGCCCCAGCCCCAGCACCTGCACCTGCTCCAGCCAAACCCAAAGAAGAAAAAATTGACCTCTCTTCCATTAAGGTAACTCAATGGATGAATTGTTTGGTCACTGAAACATCTTTCAACAGTAGGGAACTCTAGGAACTTTCTAAGTGGTGCAGTATTTTTTTTTCATAGAGGAATGGGACTGGCATTACTCAGCAAACTGGTACATTTTAAAAGAAAAGAATACTGTTTAGAAGTATATAAACCGTAGAATAAAATTTCAGTGAAATTATTGACAGTATAGCATCACATGTAGAACCTGTGATTGATCTTTTGTTGTTGCTGCTGCTGTTATCGTTGTTCTTGGGTTTTCATTTCCCCTAAATTGTCACACTGCAATGTAAGGGACAAGTGTATAATTGTAATAGTGTTACATACATAAATATTTAAATCAGTGTTTTATAAAAAATGAAATCTCTATATAAGCTGGATCTTTTATCTTAAAGCTATACTAAAAGGGAAGTTTTAGCCCTTGTTTCTTTCACAAGTTTCAAGTCAGCTGACCACCCCCTTGTCTGAGATATATTTATTTGACAGCTGCTTTATGTAAGCTGAGGATGAGATTTTCGCAATTCAAGTTAATTCTCCCTTCAGTTTTCCTTAGTAAAAATTTGATGCAACATTGAATGAGCTTTGTGCAGAAAATCATGCACTCAAGCGTTTCAGTGACTATAACTGTCATCTCTTTTATTTATATGTGGGATTTTTATTGAGTTTATGAGTTGTTCCTAAATGAAGCTAACCAAAAATATGATAACACATGTTGGCAAGGTGGCTTTTGGCATGTGTCTTTGAGCCTTTGCATGCTGATCTTGAACTAAGGAGAATGTGGGTAGCGGTGTCAGCATTTGCTCTAATCAAAGTGTTCAGCTCCCAAAAGTCTACCTGCTTTCAGAACAATGAAGGGTGGGACGCGACCCACCGAGTACATGGCTTCTCACCACTGGGCTCTGATTGGTTCAAATGACAGTTTGAAAATCTTCATCTAAAACCCTACCTTATACAGAAAACCAATGAGTGAAAGTATATGACAAGATCTGTTCACAAAGCCTAAAGTTCTATATAATATAATAATAAACCTGGATTTTGCTAGCTGGCCTCTATACTGATGACCTATAAGTTAGCATTTCATGGGCCATTTTAGTATAGGCATAGGTTCTTCAAAATATGCCTGAAATAAATATTCAATTAAATCACTCCTAGATTATATGTGACACAAGTATATATATATATATATATATATATATATATATATATATATATATATATATTCAGATTTTGTAAGATTGCAGTTAAATATGCAAATTTATATTTCAAAGTATGAATATATTATCACAAATTTTTAACCTTAGATTTTAGGTACCTGAAGTCCTTTGAAAAATGTTAGTCATAGGATCACATAGTGGTTAAGAACTATTATGAACAAGTATCCATTTAGGAGAAAAAAATGCATGTCAAATATTATAATAAGGTTTTTTTTACCTTGAGGATTGCAGGCTTATAGTTCATTAAGAGGAAACAAAATTTTCTGTCTCTAGAAAGCCTAGTTAATATATCGTTACAGATGCACACTGACGTTATGTAACGTGTGCTTACTCTCACTGCAATAATTATGGCTGTTCCTAATCTTTAACTCTCCTCCACTTTAAAGTAACATTAGAGATATGAATCAATGTCAAAGCTATTCTTCTTTATATTTATTATGATTTATAGAGTATTGTCTCCTTGTATCTGAGATTATACATTTCTGTAAAAGAAAAAAAATGTATGTCCCTTACCTAAGAAGAAAATTAAGTATCTCACTAATGAGAGCAGGCATCATTTTCCTTCCTAAAGAACTATGTAAGAACAAGTAAATGAATAAAAATTTAGCTTGGCAGGTGAAAATTTGGTTTAAAAGAAGACAAAACATCACTAAGAATTTAGAAACTGAGCCACTTACTTGTGATAGTGAGCAAAGAAGCCACACTTTTCCGAATATTGAAAACTTGTTTATCTACATGCCAAGTTAATTTTAGTGTCAGTTAGGACAACTGAGAGGGAACCACGACAAGGCGCCATTGTAACAGCGCCCGTGGGCCTCCACCACGTGTTGCAGAGCCGAGATGCCAATAAGGAACACAAAGCAAAAAGGAACAGTTCAATGAATCTTGAAAAAAAATGTAAGGAAATTAACCTGTATCTTGCCTTTAAGGGTCTCCTTCTAACAGACAGAGAAACAAAGAAATGAAACCAGCCTATTTTTATAAAGGAATTTAAGTGCCTTCAGTGACTTGCTTTCATCTCTTCGAAGTCCGTGCCTATTAGGAAGTAGCCAAAGAATGTGATGAAACTCAAAAATTTTATACGGTTTTATTTCATCCTAGTAGGTAACAGAATTAATTAAAGTCCATTTCATATCATGATGTATTTAATTACTTAATGATGGTTCTGGATATATTACCTCATATAAATTATAAACTTCTTTCAAGCAGAGAAAATGAACTTTAACAAAATAGAGCCGTTACATGTGTTCATTAACTGCCTGAAAACTAAAGAACAAAGTTTAATTGGATTATAAACTTGCATGAATCATACAAGATGGGAAATCTGACTATCCTTCAAACTTTGAGAAATGTGGGAGTTTAAATATAATTATCTTTAGGTAGAGTACAGCAATGGTAAAATTTAATTCCTTAATATCATTCCCATGTAAGACCTATGTTCTGTCTTAAAATGTACCACATTTAATAACCACAAATTTGACTCCTCATAAATGCTGAGCACACGGATACTGCTAATTAGTTTTACCTGTTCTTATATGTGCTTGCAATCTGATTTCCTAATTAGCTAATTACTTGTCTAAAATATCTCCTCAATTGTATGATACAAAACCATCAACATTCTCTTAGCAAG
This sequence comes from Ctenomys sociabilis, assembly GCA_004027165.1. Taxonomy (NCBI): domain Eukaryota; kingdom Metazoa; phylum Chordata; class Mammalia; order Rodentia; family Ctenomyidae; genus Ctenomys; species Ctenomys sociabilis. The sequence goes on from PVKA01002032.1 coordinate 26,735, forward strand.
TGTTTGCCTGATGTCTAATATCCATAGTTTTTTTTTTGAAGAGTCTCCTTTTCAAAAATAAAGTTCTAAGTACCTGCGTGGCAAGTACAAAGCCCTGGGTTCAGTCCCAGGTACCAAAATTAATTAATTAATTAAACTTCTGCTGCTATTTGAACCTTCAGGTTACTGTTCTTGGTGGTCTGAAGCATCCTTTCACTTTCAGAGAGCTGAAACTTACAGCAGAAATGGCCAGCCTTAAAGCACACTAGCAAAATTCAAAGCCAACCTAAGTATGTTGAATGGCTATGAATGAACACATATTAATAAGAATAACTATTATCTGCCACCACATAAAACAATGAAAATAAATAAACGATGAAATGATTTGAAAAGGTCCTCAATACGTACATGAGTGTTTTGCACGATGCATGTGTAAGCTAACACGTGGAGATTGCTATGAGTCTGGAACTTTGTCCTGTCCTTGTGGTACCAAAAGCCAAATTCTTGTTGCAGTCATCACTCTATCAGGTCATCGCTGTCTGAATGCTGCAGGCAACATACAAAAAGTGGTGATGGTACAAAATGCATTGACAGAAACTTGAGCAAATAATAAATCTTGAAGCAACAACTGAGCATGTGCTTGTGGAGACAAACTTTCCATAAAATTGACAGAGTGGATCTCCCTGTGGGCCAGTACTCAGGGGGCCCCTCATGTGCACTGTGACAGGTTTTGGCCATGTAGGAAAATCTATCTGTGTTTACCTATAGAAACTTTTACAAACATTCATTGTAAATTTATTCTCAATTACATTAATTAATGCTCCCAGTGTGATGGTTGCCATTATCATTTTCCAAGTGAAGAAACTGAGCCTAAACAAGGCTCATGATCCAATAACCATGTAAACAGTAAAGCTAGAATTAGCTTAGCAGACCCACTCCAGAGCTGAGCAAGTGGCCATGTCCTAGGCCACCTTTGGTTTCCAAAGAGTATGTTGCTGGAATCCTTTTGGCCCTCCAAGACATGAAGTAGCGCCACTCTTGTGTTACTCTGCACAGGGTTATGTGGCCAGAAGAGGGAGCGACAGGCACACATGAGCAGGTTCACGGAGACTCGGCCGGCAGTTCACGCTCCACAGCTGCCTCTTACCCAAGCACCTGTTGCTGACAAGTTAGGTGTTGTCTTTTATAGAAGGAGGGGAGAAATTTTAGGGAACTAGAAGGTTTCCTAGGTACTTGCATGGCATGATATACTAGGAATCAAACCTAGGTCCCTGCTGTTGCCAAACAGGTACGAAGTCCACTGAACTATCTCCCCGTCCCACAAGCATTGATTTTAAAATGATTTTCTTTCTATTTTATTCAACACTCATACACATCAAGTCAGACTTTCAAATCTTGCCATCCAGCTAGTATTTTGAGAAGACTATAAAATCTCTATTTTGCTTGCAAGTAAACAGCATGATTTAAATGGAAGTTCCAACTAATATCCTTAGAATAATATTCCTTAGAATAAGAAATGGAAGTTCCTGCAAGGCCATTTGAATAACATTGGTTAAATCTTAACGAATTTGAGGAAAAGAACCAAATAAAGAATATCAATTTCTTATTGAAAAAAATACATGAAAACATTAAGCTATTTCTAAGTTTTCTTCATAGACTTCTTTTATTCTGGCTCTTCAAGGGTGCAAATTCATTCCTAATACAATGCTAATGACAATCAATTGTGCCATTTGCTCATTTGTAGTGTAGTATAACCTCAGGAACAAACTGAAAATTATTTGAGTCCATTGCTCAGCATCGGTATCACATTTCACCTTTCATGTTCCTGCACCGTAAACGAAGAAGACAGGTGGGATGGAGAGAGAAGGTGTTACAGGGCCTTCCACTTTCTCTACAATTACATGCTGAATTATTTGTAACTGTAAAATATCTTTACAAAGTAAACTGCAGCTCACAAATGAAAATATATGTTCCTCAACTGATAGTGAATAATAATGTTCATTTTAAAGTAATAAATTCTTTGCAAGACCAGAAGATCGCAAAGTGACAGAGCCAAATTTAGCTCTTGACATTTCAGGGCTGCAAATGAACCCCCTGGCAAGTTGTCTTTAGAAGTTGTTCCATAATTACGTAGTATTAAGCACCATCTGACTCATGGAAATTGTGGAAAGGATTATATTTAGTCTGCTGATGCTACGTTTTCTTCTCCTTCTCCTCAGACAAAAATACTTTTTTGTGTGAAAATAAGATCTTATAAACTTTATTTCTACATTAACTTTTACAGTCTGCTTTTTTTTTTTTTATCCCAAACCACTGTATGAAGGGCAAACTTTATAACATAGAAGCAGGAATGGATTCAATAATACTAGTTAAAATTGAAAATATATGGGTGATAAATCCTGGCTATTCTGGTCATAAACTAATAGTAGTGAGTTTAAAGAAAAGTTTGCCTGAAGGTAAAAACATATTGAACTTACTTTTTGTTCTTCCCCGTACACTGTGAAGTATATTTTATCTATTAGGTACTTATTGGTACACTACTTGCTGTTTATAAAAATCCAACTGATTTGAACACAATCCTATGCAATTATATTTTACTTAATTTTTATCTATACTACTTCAAAATAGCTGTCTATTGAAATTTTAGGCATCTTGCTGTTTTCCATGAAAAAAAAAAAGTGAGAATAAAGTGAGTTGAGATACATTCTACTGACAAAAGGCTGAAAAGTCACAATAGAGTAGATCTACAAGAAATCCTAGTAATCATAGTGATACTACATACTGAGGACCACAACTCCAGAGAAGTTACTTAACCAAAAGACACATGATTTGTTACAAGAGCTGACACAAAATTTCCAGATGATTTTTATTTCTACTGCATCAAAACACTTTATGTGTCTAGAATGGTGATACACTCACCTATGCACATTGTGACAGAAACAACTATTATTCTACACAAGGGGTGGGAGAATTTAGATACTTACAATTTCCTAAAACACAACTATACAAAATTTTGACAATGCTTACATTTTAAAATTCAAAGGAATGGAATAAATACACAATTTTTTAGAAAAAAAAAACACAATTTCACTTTTAAGGAATTTACATGCAATCAAATGAACACAGCAAAGAAAACACATCTTTCATGGAATATTAATTTTCTTTATTAATTTTATTAACCATGAGAAAGCTAGAGAGAATACTGGAAAAAATAGAGTTGGATCACAGTTTGAAATAATAAAATAATAATAAAATTCACTTAGATGTCTACTAATTGCAGTTCTAAGTTTTGTTATTTTTTTTAACAAGGCAGCCTTTGCTCTCATGTAATTGAATTTTGTTAACTAGCTGAGGTCTACTGAGTGCAGAATTATGTATTTTGTCAGAGTTTAAATCAACTTTTCCAATCCAACCTTCTAATAGCTCTTGTACCAGAGAAAATGGGCCAGTACTATATTTTGTTTCTTCTGAGTTTTCCCTGTTTATTGTACTAACCTGCCTAAGCATAGCCTTTGTTGACATGAAAAAAAGGAAAAACATATCTTTCCTTTGACTTGAGCTATTCTGAAGCACAGTTCTAAGGGTTACTTCTGTTGACTTTGTGTAGTGAGGTCTAGAAACTGCAAGATGGTATGAAACTGGATTTTTTTCCTAAGGACTTACTTGTATGTACATCTTGGCCTTCAGTCTTTCTGCAGGCACCATGTTCTCCTGACTGACAACAGGCCCTGACCAGGCTAGCTCTACCTTGCCCTGGCAGTCCTTAGTCCCCATAGCCACACTCAAGGACAATGAAGTCCTTGGAAGACTGTGCCGCAGTCCATGCTCCTTCCTGGGCTGTTCCCCAGGACTGGACATTATGTATTCCCAGGTTATTTTAATTATAGTTCTTCTTCTTTGTTTCAAAGCTTAACAGCTTAACAGACATCAGTTTTAGAGCCAGTTAAATTAACTATGTTTTAATAGTTTTCCTATTATTTCTTCAAACAAGAAATTTTCTCTTGTTTTAATCAGTTAACAATACCAGGGCTCGGGGGATGGCTCAGTAGAATAAGCGCTTCCCTGACAAGCACAAGGGCCTGAGTTCAATCCCCCATTCTGCAACACAAAAACTCATGATCACTAGTAGAAAAATGATTCCCAAAGTGAAAATCAAAGTTGTACACTTAAGCAGTAAAAATTTATAAACATAACAATAAAAATTATTTTTAGCATCAGTAATGTGTAGACTACTACTTACCTAAATCCAAAACCAAGATGATAACACATCAGTAATGAGAACATGGAATGTAGCCTTCTACTAAAATTCTAGATCAAAATGAAAGCTAAGATTAAAAAGCTAAAAAAATGTAAGCTAAGATTAAAAGATAAATTAAAGATTAGCAAATTTATGTCTTCCTCATAAATATCTATATAAAATCTAAGGGGAGGTAGTGGAAATATCAAGGTCCCTGTATCAATAATTCAAGGTGAGCGCAACCTACTCCATGCAAGGCTGCAAGGCAGTTCTAGGTGTTAGAAATGAAAAGAGAATGCATGAAATTGCTCTGTTATGTAAGCTTTTGAAAAGAACAGATGAAATCTATGTCCTGAGGAATTTAACATCCTAGAGAACAAATTTAAGTTTGAAGGAGGAGCTTATACGACTCTGGAGATGGGGATGGTTAGTGCAGGAACATAACTAGGTCCATCTCAGGAATAAATGGCCTTCCAGAGTGGCAGTGCTTCTGAAGGTTAAACAGGACGGCCAAAGGCTTGCAGTGGGAGAACAGAGCCCCAAGCGATATGGAGAAGAAAAGTTTCTTTCAGGAACAGAAGGTTTTATCAGAGCTTTGAAGAATATTTCAAGTCTAAAACAAAAAGAAGAAAGCATTCCAGACAGATGAGAGACAAATCAATTATAAATAAATAAATAAATAATATAATATAACATAACAACCTGAGGCCCAGAGTGGTTGACATATTTTCAAACCAGGCCTTTCTTCAAAGAGCTGACTACTTACAATTATAACACTACGGAAGAAGTAGTAATAAGGATGTGATTTCTAGGCCTACTAGGAATAAAGTTCGCTTCCCACTTACTGTATAAGCAGAGATTCTAGGCTTTCTAACTTTAAACTATTTTTTATCCCCTGGACCAGTGATGGCAGATCCTTTAGGTTTGAATAGTAAGTGCTAGTTTTATTTTTTTTTTAAAGGGCCTTCTATAGAAATGCAACAACGCACTGCCCAGCGTTATCCAGCATGGAGATAACCTGCAGGGGCATAAAGTGCTGTGGGTTTGCCCTCACTGGCCTACACTGAGCAGTGATATGGCTTTCTTAATTGCCAAATAACATAATCAAATTTTACTTTGATTGTCAGTAGGTTAAAAATAATCTAAACACTCCTTTTCTATATAATAAAGATTAGGGGAAAAATATGGTGAAATAATTTGACAATCACCCATGACTTTATATCATCTCCTGGAACATAATAAACTTACACATAATGTCCATGGGGCTAGGAATGTTTTTTTTATAACATAAATGCAACTTTTTAACTGACTTTCCAGTTTAGCCAACAGATTTTGTACAAACTCACTATATTTTAATCTGTATACAAAGACATTTTTCTACCCGAAGAAAACAAAATAAAAAAAAAAAAAATCTTTACTTCTAGTAGGGTAACTTTGATGTCTAATTAAGTCTTTGTAGCTTTACTGCATATGTGTCTTAGTTCTCAGTAATAGTCATAAGACAATTCAAATTAAATGACACAATTAAATAAATATAATTACAAAACTAAAAAAGCACAAAATAGGGGCTGGAGAGATGGCTCAGTGGAATAAGTGCTTCCCTGGCAAGTGCAAGGGCCTGAGTTCAATGACCAGTTCCGCATAAATAAATAAATAAATAAATAAATAAATAAATAAATAAATAATAAAAAAGCACAGAATAGTATGTTCTAATAGCTTTAACTTGCACATGAAGTCATGATATTCCCGTTACAAAAGATTACAAGGTCCCACTTTTGTCCTTTTGCCCCATTTTCCCTTAATGATTCAAAGCACTGTAATTTTTCTATTTGCTTTCATTTCCCAATGAAAGATCTCTCCACAACCCTTCAAAGTGTCAATACATTTATGAAAATGTGTATGAATAAGTTAAAAGTCATACTTCCACTCCTCATCCTAGGATGCATGGCCCTATCTGATCCATTCATAACTTGTACACATTTAGCCTAGAATAATAGACACCTAAAATGTCAATTGCTCCTAAATTAGTTTGAAAAGAAGCTTCAAGGCATAGATCTTTGTAGTAAGAAAGACTTCACCCTATTTATGACCATCCATCTTCAAAAGTTGCCATGCATCAAACTACAATTCATCTCTGCCACATTTTGTGCTTCTGAGCTACTTTAGAAATGTAGAAATTTTTGAAGATTTTGTTTCAACTTCAGTAGACATCATTGGGCTGATCATTTCCTACTGCTTTTCCCAGTACCAGACTAGAAAGGGAGTTTTCCCCTACTCTCAGATAAATTGTCATGAAAATTCATAGCTATCTAATTCCATAGATCTCTCAAATTTCAAGTACAATTTTACATTCCACAGGTCCTGCCTTCAGTAGTGCTTTATTTTTTCCTCTCAGTCTGGAGAATGAGACATGAAGTATTTGACAAGGCAAAAGCAGAATCAACATATTCCAGTAAAAATGTATGCAAATTTTAAAAAGAATGGTGAAAATTTGGAGATCTAGGCCATTTCTTGCTTAGGTTATATTACTCCCAGCAGTGTTTCACTGGACAGTGGCTTGCCATTGGGTAACTGGGAAACATAGAGTGGGCATGACCTTCTGAAATCCTCTCAATCTTACCATAAGAGACAAAACTTCAGAAGATGTTCCTTCTATAGCAGCTGCCATTTGAACCCCCAAGCTACTCCCACCCAAAAGTCCTACTTCTATCAAAACGGGTTGACTATTTTTTTAAATAATTTACCAAGTGAAGGGATCAGCTTGAAAAACTAGAAAAATTAAGAGGTCCTCCATACTGAACAAACAAGCAACTTCTTAAAAGAAGACACGGTTGGTGAACATCTGGGAGATAAAGACCATAAAAGTACTGACAGGCTCCAGTCTCACCATGGCTGTCCACTCCTAGGTTCTGGTTTCCTAAAAATAGCTGTCAGGGTACAGATCTCTCTTACTCTTTGCCCTAAGAAAGCTAAAGAACTCTCCATGGGGGAGTGGTGACTTCCCTCTGAAACCTGATGCTAACAGTGAGGTCACAGTTCACCCAGCCATAAAAGAAAGCCTCAGAGAAAGAGGAGTCACTCAGGGACTGGAGCAGCCCTCACGCACTCCTCATCTTTGCCGCTGTTCTGCAGCTCAGCAGCTCCATCATGGTGGGTCCAACAAGGAAACGGTTTGCCTAGAGAGGAAGATACAGCTAGGGGGTAGGAGCTTATTGAGAAGAAAGGCTGAGAGCAAATAGAGTTGAGGAGCGAACATAAGCCAGCACAAATTGTTAGAATCTACTTTTGATTTTTGATGAGTAGAAGAAATTAACTGGAGCTATTATGCCAACTGGAACAACACATCTTACATCCCCATACAATTCTTTAGACTTCGCCAACTTTTGATATAGCACTTGAGGGTTATTATATCAAACTTTAGGAAAAATTCCTGCAACAATTTCAAAATATTAGATCTTAAGACACCATCCAATGATTCTGATAAGAAGAGTTAAGTGAACCATTTCAGATGCTTTAGGCATCTCGTACAAATATAAAAATGTATTGGTGAAACAGTAGAAAAATTTAAGATGCCCTTTTAAATACAATGTATCAATCCTTTTTAATTCAGTGCATCTTACTAGGAATATCTCAGTTACATTATAGATTGTTAGATTATTCTAAGAAGTATTTGATTTTTGCATTTATTAGATCATCAATTCACTGATTAAGATACACAGAAATGGCTCCTACTTGTCTTTTGCAACAGATGTTTATGTTCCTAGATTCTAGAGTACCCTAAGGCCACCTTCTTATGCTATGACAGCTTCCTAAAAGTCTCAAAGCAGAGAGCACACATTCTTCTGTCAATGCATTAAAAGAATACTAGTTGTTTCTCTCTCTCTCTTGCCGCTGCAGTCCTTCAGCGCTGACCAGATTGCCGGTAAGTGGTTTGAGTTTGTGAACTGGAGATGTAGGCAGGTGCTGCCGCATGTCTGAGAGGTGATCAAACTCCAAGGCATGCTGTTTTGTGGCTGAGCCTGTTAGTGTCCACGCTGTGCCTGAACTCAGAAAAGTAGGCTGATTTTGGAGCTTACTTTGAAGATCATTCAGGGAATGAGCTGGACACACTTAGAAATCAGGACATTTTGTTTGGTTAAAATATTCTTTGTGATTAATTTCTTTCGAACAGATCGAGTTCTCTAAGGATCAACAGGATGGTAAGTTTAAAAGCTATAGTTGTTAATATGTGCATACTTGTAAAGATGTTACGTGAGAAAGTCAACTCCCATGAGATGGACTCAGCTCTTGCTAATTATCTGCACTGGTGTTACCACTCTAAATATAAATTGCTCTCAATCGCTCTAAATATAAATTTGTTGAAACTGAAGCCCTGGCTTACAATCAGTAAACAAAGATTTTAGCAAACAAAATATAAATACAGCGAAGTCCTTATATGCACTGATTTTTGAATAAAAGCCATTTGATCCAATAGCTAGTGTCATACATACATACATACCTCTACAAAAGGATGTCTATTTTAGAAGACTAATTTACTATCCAAATCTCTAAAGAGAGATGTAACAAGTCTGAATTGCTCAATTTGAAAAATAAAATTAATTATGGAAGCATCCAATTGCTATGGTACCAGTATTTTCATGGGCACCATAGTGTGTTGAACAAAAGCAAATTCAGGGACAGCGAAGAAGAAATAATTTATCATAGGTTTATGGCCTTTCTTGGACATGCAGGACAGACATCCAGAGAGACAACAGACTTACTAAAGGACCCAAAGAATTAGTGATGAGATCAAAATTTGGTATACAACCAAATTGATGAGAACTTCCTTTTACAAAATATTACTAGAAAAGAGACTCAAAGTTGGGGCTTTGGAGACAACAGAGCCCAGACTCTGTAGGATCTTGTTTTTCAGAAGGAATAGGGAGCAAAAGTGTCACACTATTTAAACTCATTGAGGAAACATATCTATGGAAGGAAGGGTGGAAACAATTTAGCTTTATAATGTATAAATTTGAATGTGTCATAATAATAAATATATATTGTATATTTTATGATATAAGGTATAAGCAAAAATGGGTGACTAATAAGAACTTGTTCAAATCATTCTCTCCCTGGAGAATTCTATATCCTTCTGTCTATTTCTGGATCATCTATGTCTTCTCTGATATTAATTAAGAAAAAACTGAAAATTGCTATAGTACTGACTCAATACATAAATGATGGTCTTGTGAAGAATGAAGTTATTTGATTTCCTAAAGTAGACTCAAGGGCTGTTTTATAATTACTGAAAACAGTGATTCTACTATAATTTGTTTGAGTCAATTGCACTTTTAAATAGTAATGATGGTATTTTATCAGCCCCTGTCCTGTCAACTATCTAATTTAAGTTTGTGTATGACTGCAAAACTACTGTAGCACTGAGCAATGAGTGGTTTAAAAACCCTTGCAGGGACAAAAGGACTTAGTGCGCCACATGTGAGATAGGTTTTAGACACACAAATTGGGTAAACATTAGTGTAGGAGACTGACATATTTTTGTGTCAGGAAAAGAAATGCAAGCTGTGAAACAGAAATCCTATACTTTCAGAACTAATGAATAGTCTGTATCCTTGGTTAAGATTTAAAAATGTTCATGCCATCTATTTGAATCAAAAGAAAGAAGACAGCTAGGAAATTATACCACTCTAAAGTCTAAGTCCTATCCTGTCCAAGAGAGTAGCCACTTAAATATCTATATAAGTTTTAACTAATTAAAAATTAATAGATTTCAAAATCAATTTTCTCAGTCATATTAGTGACATTTAGGTGTTCAAGGGCACAGTAGTTACATTTTTTGAGCAGAGAATAATTTTATCATTAGCTGAAAGGTCTAGAATATAATTCTAGACAACAGTGATTCTTTAGTGGCAATGTAGTTACTTTAAAAACAACTCCACTCTGTCACCAAGGTGTGAAAACAACGTGCATAAACAGATGGGCATGGCTGGCTCCCAGCCAAAGGTCCTTTATATTACATATAAAACAGGAAAGGCAGCTCTGGGAAGAAATTGACCAGCCTACCTGCCACTCCCTCAAGAGAATATCTGGCCTTAGGTTAAATATCCGGGGTCAAAAGATCAATATTTTTTCTGGTCTTTGCTTTTAAATCAAAAGGACGAATGTCAGAGTGATTCCATTACAGCCTATAAAATCCCAAGAGTCCATATCAGCATCTGACAAGAGTAATTTTGAGCCCTCTAGCACTCTGTGCCTGAGAGCCTGGAGCCAATAACAAGAATAGTTCGGTCTCACATGTCCCTTAGAAAGTTGAAAAATAATATTACACTAGTTACACCTCAGGGCTGGCAGCATGCTTTCCTAGACTAAGGAAATGATCTATTATAATGAACTGCATAGGAGTTTAGCAAAGAATGGTGACATGACCTACAGCTACTTGTGAATGCAGTGTCTGGTGCAGTCTTAGATTGGAGGTAGAGAAACTATGAGAGAAAATACTTGGCTAGTGGCTATTTAGACAGCATCCTTTGATCTGAGCCCACCAAGAACCTGAAAAGAATGCTTTTGGCTCTAGCAGTTCATTCATAACTGGTGTTTTAATGGTTGCTTGTAGCAACTCCAGAAAGTTACCATCAGTACTTCAGTACTTCTGGGTTTCTGAGAAAATGTTTGTTATTTGAGAAGTTTAGAAGTTTCTGTTAAGGTAGCTTTCCTAGACTCTACATTCATAGTAGCCTCTTCTGGTTACCTACTTCTAAATTGATCATTGTCATTTTGATAAAAATGACAAAGACAAAACTAATGCTATCAAAGAATAGTGACAAAAAATAACAGAAGGGACAAGTTGAATGATTATGATAGCAAGACAAATGACTTTGCAATGAACACTTAATGCACACAACACTCAAAGGAATACAAGTACACCAGGGAGAAAAATGAAATCAGCCTACCAATGTGAACGGTCTGCTATAATAACATACTATGATTTTGCAAAATGTTATTACTAGGAGAAACTAGTCAAAGTATACGAGGGGTTTCTCTAAATAATTTCTTACAACTGTATGTAGATTTATAATTATTTCCAGACATTTCAATTTAAAATGTGTACTTAAATTCTAAAGTGGGTATAGCCACTTGTTGCATACATATTATCTGGGAAGAAGAGGGAAGTAAACAGTCTCATAGCAACTGGTCCAAAGGTATTTCTTCTTTTGAATCAGTGACACTAAATGCTTAGATAACTTCTTCCTGGAAAATGAACTTATTTCTAGAAAAAAAAATCCTAGTTAAGGTGACAGCTTAGGAAATTGCATCTCGAGACAGGGTTTCTTACACAATTTGAGAAGTTGGGTTAATCTTACATATGACAACACTGATTAAAATCATTTTTCATAAAATTGTACTCACCTACTAATTATATGAAAGATTATGTGAAGATTATTAAGATGTCTGAAGACTTCAGAATCATTTAACCCAAGCCCGCTTCCCAGCAGGTGAAAGAAATATGACTGAGAGCTCCGGTTTCTACATCTGATTAATAATAACACGTGGCTGGAAACTGAAAAGGCTGCTTTAAGATAATTCCCAAAAGAAACAGCAAAAGAGTTTGCCTATACCTATTCGAGATCAGAAAACAGAGCCCGAACATAACAACTTGAGTGGTTGGCAAAAGTTGTAAAAGACAGAAAGAGTTTGAACTGAATCCTTAAAAGAGTTGGGGTTAATTAAGGTTCAAGGAATTTAAACAGCACCCTAATGTTCTTTGCTCTTTGCAGAATTCAAGGAGGCATTTCTCCTGTTTGACAGAACAGGTGACAGCAAGATCACCTTAAACCAGGTTGGTGATGTCCTCCGGGCACTGGGCACAAATCCCACCAATGCAGAAGTCAAGAAGGTTCTGGGAAACCCTAGCAATGAAGGTAACCGCAGCAGCTTTTTCAAGATCTATGGAAGTGCTATGGAGAGGGAGGGGAGGGGAGGAAAAGAGGGAGAGGGGGAAAGGAGAGGGAGAAAAAAGAATAGGGAGGAAGAGGGAGAGGGATAGGGAGGAGGGGAAAGGAGGGAGAAAGAGGAAAGGAAGGGAGAGGGACCAGGAGAGAGGGAGAGAAAGAAGTATGTGTGAGGAAGAGAAAGGAGACAGACACTGAGAATAAATAATAAATTCTACATACCTAGGCTTGCTTTCCTCCTGCGGGTAGCAAGTGTGCTTCTTTGACCTTCTGAGGTCTCAGCTTTTTCTCTTGTAAATTAAGTTACTCTGCCCTTACTGATCTGCCACTCATTATGTTTATAATGGTCAGTGAAATGAAGTAATATACAGTTGCACACATTTTCCAGCTTCAAACCTTCAAAAGCAAACATTTTGCAAATATGGCCAAAGCACAATGCAGTTCGCATACAGTTCTGAGTGAATTACCATGGCATGCTTCTGGAGAAAATTTATTCATTGATTTTTTTTTAAAAAAGGGGGATTATTGCAATATTTTGAAATGACTGAAAAATACCTGCTGATGTTACCTGCCTGTCCCTCTATACTACCTCTGTAGCAACGTTAAAAGAAACTCAACTATCTTAACACTAGAAAAACTTACATCTTGAGTATTTTCTACTTCCATTCAAATTACTGAATATTTGTAAAGCCAAAGTCAAAGCCCACATCCATTCTCCCAAAGTAAATCCTGGAACAGCAACAACAACAAAAATGAAAATCAATGAAATACATTAGTGGCAAAATTTATACTTCATTCACTACAAAAATCTAATCATTACTTGCAAACAAGAAAATTGTTTTTAATCCCAATGGTTCCTGGCCAAGTGTACTGAACTATTGGAAAAGGTGACTCTAAAGAAAAAGGACACAAAACCGAAGTTTTCTGAAGTAGATATGCAGGCTGTTTTTCTTTGTCATTAGGGAAAAGAAAGAAAGGAGATGGTACACAATCCTTTTTTTCTCCTTGATAACTAAAAATGTAGAGATTTTTTCCAAGATAACAGTATGCAATATAATAATCATTGTTAATTCCCTATTATCTTGAGTTTTTTTTCTCTTTAAAATAAAAACATTAGAGCCACAGAGATAGCTCAGCAGTCTAAGTGCCTACCTTGGCAAGCTATGATCCAGCTCTGCTCCCCAGCACCACATGCCATGCTGGCCCCACCCCTGGTGCCCCCAGCTGGCCACCCAGCACAGGCGTAGTGATGCACACTTTAACCTCAGCACTGGTGGGGCTGAACAGGAGAATCACTGTGAGTCTGAGCTGCATAGCAAGACCCTGTATCAAATGCATTTAAAAAAATTAAAATAAAAAAATATAAAGGAAACAAGCTTGATTTTAAAAAGAGTTTCCTTTTGAATCAGCCTGATGGAATTTGACTCACACTTCACTTTCTTTGGAAGAAATTTTAAGTTGAGTCATCCAGAAAGTATCTGAGAGTATGACACAGAAGGTGAAGTCGTGACAGCTTGACTTTATTTTAAAATGCCCTTGCCTAGCTTATTGATGTCTTTATTTCCTGGACTCACTCAGAACTCAAATTTAATTTTTCTTATACTGCTCAATGTATTGCTTTCTATCCTATGAGAGAAGAACATGACAATTTAATTTAGGAATACATAATTTTACCTTCTTCTATACATCTGAACAAAGTATACTTTTATTGAGAATGAGATTTACCTTGCTAGAGATGCTAAAGAAAATTCTGCTATACCCAGCCTCAGGTCAGGAGACCACAAAATTTTGACACACTCAATTGCCTCCAAGACTTCTGTTGTAAATTCTTAAAATTAAAAAAAAAGTCCTACAAAACCTCACAACATAGTTGACATATGTAATAAAGTTTAGTTTGTTTACTATATTAATGGGATTTTAGTATCCTAGTTAACTGAACCTTGCTTTCCTGGTGCTGTGGAAAATTGACAATACTAGTAAAATAATAGATAACATATATTAAACACTTGGCTCATCTCAAGTATTCCTAGACTCTCCATGCATTACATTATTTAAGTCTCAAAGAAACATTATGAGGCATTTCTATTTTACTGATGAAAATTTGATTCACAAAAACATTAACAAAAGCTGCCTGGTGTCACACAGTTGAAAATGATGGAATGGTGGATTGGTAAGAAGAGCCTGACTCTCAGACTCCAGAGCTCATACTATTGGCTATTATGAAATGTTTCTAATCAGCAGTTTACCAGCTGAAAGTCAAGCTGGATGAAGAGTGTTTAGGTCATGAAGCATGAACTTTCAAGTTCAATTTGTGACTCAGAAACAGAACTGTATGATAGCTACTAACCTTCTAAGCTGCAATTTCTTCCAGAGATGAATGCCAAAAAAATTGAATTTGAACAGTTCCTGCCCATGATGCAAGCTATTTCTAACAACAAGGACCAGGGCACCTATGAAGACTTTGTGGAAGGTCTACGCGTCTTTGACAAGGAAGGCAATGGCACAGTGATGGGGGCTGAGCTCCGCCACGTGCTGGCCACCCTGGGTAAGAAGAATTGATTTCAGGAAACTCAATAGGACAGGATGTATAGGAAATAACATGACAAGAGGTTTGTGTCGGACCAGGGAGATAGCTCAGAGGCACAAGCGCCAACCTGGCAAGTGCAAGGTCCTGAGTTCAATCCCTGGTACAAAAAAAAAAAAAAAAAAAAAAAAAAACTTGTGTCATAACTGAGACAGGTAAGAAGGATAATTACAAAGGAAAAGCAAAGAAAGAACCCCAATACTTAATGCCAACTTCAATTAGGCTCACTTTTAATGAGTTTGTTTTAGAACATGGTCACAAAACACTGCCAAAGAGCTAAAGAACAGTCATTTTATAGGCTATAGTTTGCTTGACAAAGGGATATGTTAATTCACTCATTCCAAAATGATTTACGGACAGTTTAAATGTCAGAGAAAAAGAACAGATCTGAGTCTACCAGAGTTCATGGCAGTTGCCAAGAGCCCGTGGCTGATCACTTGTGGCAGAATATTGACAAATATCACCTGGCCTTGTTTCTACCAAATGGGCTTTGTTTCCTCAGGTGAAAAGATGAAGGAGGAAGAAGTGGAAGCTCTGATGGCTGGTCAAGAAGACTCCAATGGCTGCATCAACTATGAAGGTACAGGCAGCGTGCACTTGGGGAATCAGAGGCTTTCCAATGGTTGGCTTAATGACAGACATTGTTTGAATTTATTTTCTTTATCCTTCTTCACTGATACATTATTTCTTATGAATCAATTGCATAACTTTAAAAACATATCCTTTGAGGACCCTAACATAGCAATCATATGTGTTGTTTTACATTTTAAAATGTTTTTTTCACATTTTTTTTTTTGGTTAAATCTTCACAGCATCCCTGTGAGACAGACAGGATTTGCATCACAGTTAAATTTAATAGACTATTAAAGTTGAGGAAATGTCGCTGTCTCTCACTAACACCAAGGAATTATAAAAGTGAGGAAGTGGGAGCCAGAGAGATGCCGTTACTGAGTGAAAGTCAAATAATTAATAGCAGGGCAGGCATTAAAACTTAGCTCACTGTGTTCAGTGTTCTTGCTCATATGAAAGTCACCTCATATTAGCTATTTATTTATATCCTGCTGCCATTATGGAATTGCACCCAAAGGGCATGAAAATGAATTATTGAATAAAATTAAGGTACAAAATAAATGTGTATGAAATGAATTTGCAAATTTTAAAATTTCTAACAAAATTAAAAAATTTGTTATCCCCAGAGAAGACTATGCTAATAACATTTCAATAAGTCTATGTTGCTAGCTTTGATGGAAATATAAGCTTACCAAGTCTGACAACAAAGAGAAAAAATGAAAGCATAAATAAAAATAGGAAGGGGGGAAGAAGAGAGAAGAGAAAAAGTCCTCAAACAAATATTCATGGGTGACCTTGAGTGAACTTGACTTTTTCTCCCATGAACAACTGTTCACACTTGGTTGTTGCTGTAAATACATTACACAGGACTATCATTTAATAATATGGCTCGCGTGGATAGATAGCTAGAAAATAAAGTCGAATCTAAACTTCAAATTTGACTCTTTCCTAACTCTACTCCGTCTGCATTACTCCAACAGCTTTCGTCAAGCACATCATGTCCGTGTAAGCGGAGTTCTCAAGGTATGTCCCTGTTCTGTCTTTAACACACAGGCTTTACTGATGCTGAATTTTTTAAACTAACAGCTTCACCTTACATACTGTAGATAAACTTACCATCACTTGCTATGATCAGCATTGGTTCTAACTCTTAATTAGAAACTCAATTTATCAGTTCCTGGAGATGGATGACTTAGAAATAGAACATACACACCAGCCAAGATGTAGTGAGGCTTCTGCCTCCATGCACAAGCCCCATCATTTTAACTGTAGTATAATTATACAGCTGAGATTCAAGGCCAGTTAATATACCTGGAATACAACATTAATAAAAGCATGGGAATAAGCTTTCTGAAGAACTAAATCAACTTTTAACAGTTACCACTGTACAAATCTATTTTGTAATGATCCAGATTCAAACTCTTCCAACAAGATTCCTAAAATACGTCATCATGCACTTGGCTTCGTGTGCACTTCACATCATTTTCTTCAGGAATTGAAAAGGGTCACTGAACATCAAACTAGTCTTCTAACTCACTTTCTCTTTTCCTTTACAGAAGATTGTTTAGAAAGACTGGCTGGAATTGTATTTTGATAACACCCATGGCTGCCTGTCCAGTTGTTTACCGTCATGTGGAAAAATAAAATATCTGGAACATTCTAGACTGAAAGGCTCCCCGAATTTTTATATACCTTCAGATTCTCTCTGCAATGTATTGCTACCCACACAAACCAATCACCTACCAAACTAGACATGAAAAATAAAATGCTGACAATCTGAAATCCAAGTATCACTTTTTATTAGCTGTCATGGGTTAACAAGCATCTTTAAAAATCCCATAACAATAAATAATTTTTGTCAGTCTGGAAAGCTCAAGTCATGCTGTCTTTTTATTTTCTTACTTTGTGAAATTTTTTTATGTTTAGAAATTAATTTTTGAAACCTCAAACTTTTTATTATGTGTACAGAATACTGATTCATAAAGTTATAAAAGAATCATTGCATCTTAGTATTAACAAACTAAATAATAAAAATAATCATATATTATTGAAAAAGTAAGTTAGAGAACTGAGAAAAATTTCACAGGGTCAGACATATTTTAATATTAAACCACTCAAGCAATATAATGTAAAACCAGGGTTTTTCATATAGATATATATTATTTTATTTATGGCTTGATCTTTTTCACTTTAAAATACAATTTAATCCTATTAGAAAATACTAACAAGCATTTGACCCTGCTAAGTATCTCCAAGGCTAAACTTTAGAGTGTTATTTTTTTAAAGAAAGAAAAAGAAATCTCGTTTTGGGTGGAATTATGGATCAAACTCAAGATCCTATTTATTAATATTGTGTTTCCTATTTTAATCTCCCTTCCTTTGTATGTCCATGTCCTCAAATATCTATTCAGTATTTAACACATATAAAAATAGTAAGATATTTGACAGGAAGATTTATAGTGTCAATTTACTTGATGGTCTCCGAATGCTATCAGATGTCACTTTTTCATCAGAACAGAATTTGAAAGGAAATATTGAATATTTAGAAGAGTGATATAGTCTTATCTCCAAAAAGAAAACTATAAAATATGGGAATATAAAAATCTCATAAAATACCTGCCTGTTCAGAGTTTTGGAAATTGAAACAACTTTTTCTGATATCAGAGGTCAGTAAAGTCCTTCTAGCTAGCAAAAGTCACTTGAACTCTGGTAACTAATATTTCAAATTTAGCCTATGGCTTTATAGTCGAGATGATTCTGGGACATTATAATTACTCCTTTAAAGAAAATATGTTGTGATTTCCTGATCCTGGAGGCTGACTGTATATAAAACAAGGACATGGAAATGCACGTGTGATTTCAGAGCCCTCTGAAATGGCCATCAACACCTGTACAGTCCTATGGTGACCAACAGTCACGTGCGCATGGGGAGTGGGGAGGACACGCGTGCATGTCAGATCAGTTCGATTGAATTTATAGGATAATATCCTGGCTACCATATTCAACAGTGCAGTTTTCAGTGTGTGTATCTTTAGTTAGGACATCACACCAAAGTGCCACTTACTAAATTTAAAAATTTCAAAGGTCTCAGTGTGCAGAAGAATTGGCTGGTACACACAGTCGAATTACATATGACACGGTTTTGTTTCAGAATACACGGCTAAATTCCCATCTCCTGCATTCCCTAAAAATTTGTAAATTAGGAATAGGAGATGCCTACAAAGTACCAAATTGTTTGTTTCAATCTTCATATAGCAAACTTTCCCCCCAGACCTTACAAAACTGCTCTATTCCGATGGGATAACACCAAGTACACTGGAGTGGAATCTAACCTTATTGAGTTACCATGTGTGAAATGCCCATAACTCAAGGAGTAGCAGGTGCAAAATGGGGTGGCAAGCAGAAGACTGACAGTGATTTTTAACACCCACGCCAGCTGGCAAAAATGACAGGTGCCTAATTCCTCAGACTTTAAAAATAACTTTTGAAAAGTCTGCACAAGCTTTAAGTTTGCTTTTAAACTATGTTCTGTTGTTTCTTATAAACCTCATGTTATATGTGAAGTTTTGCTTCAGTGTTCTCTTTGAAACTTAAATAGCATGCAAGAGTTATTTAATACACAAAAGTTTATTCTCCTTTATGGATGAAATAAATGATTATTATTAAGAAAATAATTTTTTCTGACTTCTCAGTAGGATTTCTCAAGAAACATTACATAGGGGTCCAGGGAGATAGCTGAGCAGTCTAAAGGCCTACCTTGCAAGCACAAGGACTGAAGTTTGATCCCTAGTGCCATATGCAGAGCTGGCTCTGTCCCCCGAAATCAGGCGTGGTGGTGCAGGCCTATAATCCCAGTGCTGGGGAGGCTGAGACAGGAGGATCACTACAAGTGTGAACTGTAATTGTAACTTGGAACTTAGTAGAATGAAGAAAATTTTCCTTTGAAGGTTAAGTCTACAGAAAACCAATAATATATATGTCTCTTTAGCAAACCAGGTCTATAATAGTCCCAAAAGTAAAGAAAAAATTAAACAGCAAGTATTTGGAGTTCAGACTAAACAACAGAGCTTCCTACTATTCTTAAGGTAATTGAAACTAAAGAGGAGCAAAATAAAGAAATAATTCAGGCAATAAACTCGATTTTATTGTATGATGAGTTAGCATCAACCTAGGAAAGTCAGTGTACAGGGAGAGATAATGGGTTACAAGGACCTCCTGAGAATCTTTCCAGAAACTTCATGTCAAGATAGATTTTGTAAAACAATCAGACTTGGCAGGAAGAAGGACGAGCTATCCTTGTCAGTGTGCTGGAGCAGAGCTCTTCTGTGTCCGCGCAGTGGTGCACAACCCTGAAGCACTATCGCTCTTGGAAAAAGTGTGCTCTGTGCCCTGGGCCTCACATTTCAGAGCCCCACCCCCACCCTACTCCCCGCTCATGGCTCCTTCACCACAGGACCCACTGGATAAAAAGCCTCCCCAGAAACAGAGGCAGAGCCAGAACGTGCCACGTGGCGCTCATGGCCCTTCCTGGACCTCTCAAGACCCCTAGGGTCCTGCACTCCCTATCTCAGCAGCTCCAAGCTCCCTGCCAGGACCTGGGAGAGATGCTTCTGAGGCCCGTGCTCCTACCTCCCTGGTGCTTGTGACCCGGAGACCGAGAAGAGGCCACTACCACCTGCGCTCATTTTGTTGAAGCGCAGGGTGGCGTCCACCCACGAGGCCCCGCAGTGCAGGATGGCACTGGAGAGTGAAGCCAAGGAAGGGCAGTCCCTGCGCTCTGGGGAGATCAGCAGGAAGTTCAAGAATTGTGTCCTGGCCTTCTGAGTGATTATGAAAATATTTATGAGTTACTATGAGTTCTATTTGTAAAGCACACACCAGAATGTATATTTAACAGTTCAATCGTAACTAAATATTTAAATTTATGATGTCATAAAAGTTGCCCAAAAATATTCCCAGTTCATTTGAACTCTTTTAAAACAATAGGAAATCACTTGCCAAAATAATCATATAGGTGACAGGGAGGGATTTCAACACCATATAAAATGTTTTTCTCTTTCCTGTTGTATGTTATAGTCTTCTAACTTGTAAAAGAGAAAAAGCCTCTTAATTTTCTTTGTCTAGAATAAATACAATACTATTAGTATAATAGAAAGTAATTAATAATGCTTGATAATATAATGAAATAAATTTAGTAAGTAAAATACATTTTGAGGGTTTTTTTGTTTTTACTTTTTGAAAAGTAAAACATATACATAACATTATAGTTTCAACATATATACATAAGTTTCAACATATATACCTAAGAGTGTACACTTCATGATAATTTTTTTTGTTCTTTTTTGTATTTTAAAGAAGGATTGTCTACAGAGTGTTCAGGGTCTCACTACTTGATCAGACTGTTAGTGATCTTCCTGCTTACAGCGTCCCAAGAGCTGGGTTTATAGGTGAGTGTCTCAATTGTCACAGTGCACTCTGGGTGGTGGAGCCAGCACAGCAGGCCCAAGGATCGAACCCTTGGCCCCTGCACCTGCTTGCAAGCACTTTAATCCACTGAGCTATTTGGTCGGCCCAAAAAAAGTCTTTATTTATTTATTTGGTACAGGGTCTCACCATACAGCTTGGATTCATAGTGTCTTCCTGTCTCAGCCTTCCCAATACTGGGATTACAGGCATGCACCACCACACATTATTTTGGTGGTCAGCAAGGGTGGTCCGTGGTTCCAGGGTGGCATGCAGTACAAGAATTGAACCAGAATCGAGCCCGGGTCCTTGTGTTTGCTTAGACCACTGAG
Source organism: Ctenomys sociabilis (assembly GCA_004027165.1). Classification (NCBI taxonomy): domain Eukaryota; kingdom Metazoa; phylum Chordata; class Mammalia; order Rodentia; family Ctenomyidae; genus Ctenomys; species Ctenomys sociabilis. Next base: position 47,846 of record PVKA01002032.1, read on the forward strand.
CTATCTTCCCAATCCCATGATAATTTTCTGATGACAAGTAATGGATTTCAATTTGAACTTTAATCAGCAAAAATGTTCAAATACCAAATATATCCTTATTTATGCTTACTTTTCCATCCCCATCTGTCAGATTTGCATGAGAGGAATCAAAGCATTCCCTGAAGAGCAGGTGCTTAAAGTCAAGCTTAGGTCTGAATCCTACTGTTGCCACTTCTGAGCTGTCTGACCTTCGTTGATCTTCTCAAGTTTATCTTGTATAAAGGGTGTTTAAAAGGATCATTTGTGAATTGAAATGAAGAATGTGAATTATTAAGCAAGTGGCAAACACTAAAGTACTGTTCTTCTTGGTTTGGTTTTGTTTCACTGTGCCCTGGGTCTAAGTGAATGTGCTCTGGCATTGCACTGACTCTCTTTTCATACTGGCCATCCAGAGATTAAGTTCAAACTATAGAGAGATCTGCTCATTCAAACTAAGCAAAGAATAACAGAGGTAAGAACAGACAATGCTCCTGCCAGCAACAATTGAGACCCAATAAGTTCTGGTTAGTTTTTCCTTACTTTATGCATCTGCAACATGCAACATTATTTACCTGCTCTGCAGAAATCTCTCCCTGAGATCTGTGATACTGCTCTTGCTTTTCCTTCTAATGTTTTCAGCCTCTTCTTAATCTCTTAATAAGCTTTCTTTTCTCATCTGCTCTATCTTCTGCTCCTCCAGGATCTGTCCTCCATCCTCTTTTCCACTTAATCACTCCCTGAGTGATCTCGACCTCTCCCATGTCTTAAAGGATCTGTATAGATCTGTATACACCTTTTTCTCCAATCTTTATCTTCAGCAAGGTTTCTCCCAAGGGATTCAAGATAGTGTGGCCAATACCTTGCTAATCATGTCCCATTGATGTTTCAAATCCAAATATTCAAAATAGAACTTATAGTTTCTCCCACCTGTGTCATGCTTGGTCTTATCCTTTACCTCAGAGCTGGCCTTCACGCTCCATACATCAACAACCTATTTTCCTAATACTTTTTGAACTAGTTCAACATTTTACACTTCTACTATTATTCCCTTTGTGATTATAACCATCAGAGCTTCCCTAGATGAATGCCGCAGCCTACTGATTTTGGCTCTAAAAGAAAGCCTAGTCTCAAAATCTAATGAGTCACCTTTCTACAGTACAAATCTGATGATGTTGCTCTCTTCCTTTCATCACTATACATGTCCTACTGCCCCTAGAATAAAGCCCAGCGCACCACAACCTACATTGCAAAGCCTTCCATGAGCTTTCACCTTCCCTCGCCTCACCTCTCTCTGTTCCACGGTAGCCACACTGAGCTCTTGCCAGCTGTCCATACAGCCTTGGCTCTCACTTCTGGAAACTAGCCATGCGGCCCTTCCTGTGCAGAGGCACTTCTCCTTCCTGTGGTGTCTTTAGTTATCTCTTCCTGAACTCCCACACCTTGGCCCCTAGCCTAAGCTGAATTATATACTTCTCTGTCCTCTCAAGATATTGTGTTCTAACCTATCATAGTATGTGTTGTCCTTACAACTGAGTTTATAGAATTGTACATACTACAAAGGCAGGCTTATTATCTATATTCTATATTAGCTATTCAATAGGAAGATATAATATTAAAATAAATAATGGATTTGATTATATAGATTCCTTAAGATCCTTTAAGCCTTTTTTTACTTCTCCTATTTCTATTATTCATCTTTGCTATTATATCTTTCGAGTAAGTTCCATACCAAGTATTTTGAATTTATGTTCCAATTACTCACCAGTAGGAAAATAATTTTAAGGCTCTTCTTATTTTTCTAAACAGATCATAAAAATGCTATCTTAGAAAAAAATTATTATCAAGTTCCAAAATAATTTTTCCATTCTCAACCTCTCTGAAACATTCTTCAGCCTGGCCTCTTGAAAGTTTCTTCTTCCTTAGTCCAGAGAAAATAATTCCCTGATTTCTTTCTTCATTTTTGATTTGTATTTTTCTTCCACTTAGGCTACCATATTTTGTTCTTACTCCTTTTTTCTCCTCAAATTTACACTTAAGGTATAAATTCAATGCTGGCAGTACTGAATTTTAAGTACTCGTCCAGATATCTCTCATGAACACTAACGTCTGCAAACCCATTACTGACCAGATATGTCCACTGCATGTCCATGCATATCTGTTTCCACACATCCAAAATCGAAGCAGTATCAACCCAGGATCTATACCTGTCCTCCTGTTGCATTTCTTACCCCACACACATCCAGTTGCCCAAATCAGAAACTTAAGAATCACATTCAATATCTACCTTTCTCTCTCTCCACATCAACTCAATCACTAAAACCTGATGATTCTACATGTAACCTACATGTAGGTTATTCTAGTCCTCAGACTATGGGAAATGATCTATTAATCTTCCAGTTTGTACCTTTGCATCTGCTATCTCCAATCTTACCTTTCTAAGTATCAAAACTGTTTGTGTTATTCTTCAACTTTGAATCTTTAATACTTCTCCAGTGCCTACAGGGTAAAGTTCAAAGGTCAAAGTTCACAAGGAACTTTTTCAGTTTTATCATATTTCTTTACCCTAATTATCTTTCTCACAATCACACTAAGTAGTGTAATAGATGAGAGCAGAGACTGTCACATCCTAGACAGCAATCTTAGCTCTACTAGAGTATGAACAAAGTCTATGAGAAAATAAACAAAAATGCCTGAAATATTGTAAAGATTGGATAAAAAATGGAAATTATTATAATCATAATTCTTTGCAAATACTATGAAAGTTGCAATTTATTCCATCATTTTTCATCATGTAGAAATCACCTTGTCTATTGACCTTTCTTCATTTAAAGCATGCAAAAGTGTGTGCCTGTAGCAACTGTGCCTGTTACATGTATATAATAACATAATTATTTGTTTGTGTCACTGCACGTCTATGTCCCCAAAATCTCAAATAATACCTGACACAGGAGTTGGCACTAAAATAATTTTTTTAATATGGGATCTCACTGTTTTGCCCCAACTGATTTCATACTTTTGGCCTGAAGAGACCCTTCTGAGCAGCTGAGACAATAATCAGGCATCACTTTGCCAATTAGATATTTTTTACATCATGAATATATTGATGAATGAGGCTATAGACTTCTCCCATCTATTTTAATCTTGAAGGCAAGAAATCTCATAATTCATTCAAATCCTGAATGTTTGGCAGTACAACAAAACCTAGTAGCTGCTGAACAAATGTTTAATGAATCATTGAACACACAAATGTATTGATGAATGGAAATTCTTACAATTAGAACTGAGATAACCCTGCAGAACGATTTCACTTTCTAAAACCAGAAACAAATGGGTACAAAATCTTCTGATCTGGAACTGTTTATTTGGAACACTGTTTTAATCAGTATTATGTGACTGTGCTCAAGCTAAGTAGGAAAGAATGCTGACTGATTATAATTGAAACAGTGCTTTCTGGTGTGATGTCCAACCCAAGATGGGAGGGGGAACAACAGAACGCATCCGTGAAGTCCTACTTCTGAGAGCCTATGGAGCTTTCTTTATCAGTCACTCTCTTCTAATAATGTCATGTATTTCTGAGGACAATACTGAATTAATACACCATTTGAAATGAGTTCTTTGGGCCCTGCTCTATCTATGCACATCATCACTGAATAAAACACAGTGATGTTTTTACACTTGTGGATTTATACCCTGTGGACGAAAAAAGATAACTTAGCAAATGAATAAGTAAATGGTACAAGAAATTAGATGTTGTCTTAGCTATTCCTCCCTCACTGATGAGACAAAAGTCCCAACACTGAAAGTCAAATGGGAAAATGGTTTTCCAGCGCAGTTTGTGGAAGTTACAGATCATAATCAGCTGGCTCAATGAAGACAGGGGGGATAGCAGACAAGCATCGCAGAGAACAGTTCAGGCCAGCAGAAGGTAGTAAAGCAAGCAAGAGACAAGACAAGCCTCTGTCTGTCCCTTATGTTGTAGGGAGGCTATGAGGACTTGGAAGAAAACCAGTCAGTGGACCAATTTAACAATCACCCACCTCAATCCTAGCACTGCACCATGAATCCAGAACATACTTCAGATTTAACCACCTCATAAATAGCTCCATCTATGACTGCATAAGGCTTTGGAGGGTATTTACAGACAGTCATAATGATGATGGAATGAAAGTAAATCTAAAAGAGGGAGAGAAAATGAGAAATTCAGTGGAAGGGGATGGCTAGGAAAAGAATTACCAATAATGACCAGAGAGAGAGAGCTTTAAAATTTTTAGTAATTAATTATTAGATTATTAAATTAAATATTAAATTTGGGGGCCAGGGAGATAGTTGAGTAGAATATGGCAAGTGCAGGGTCCTGAGTTCAATCCCCAGTACTGCTAAATAAATAAATAACGCTTGGTAATTAATCCAATTATTTAGTATGTTTTCATTACAAAACTGTTTCTTCTCAACATTAAGTACTCTTAAGCATTGACTCATTTCCCCTTATCAACATAAAAGTTCAGAGTTCATCTGCTAGATCATATAGGTTGTGGCTCAAGAACATCACAAAAGAAATCAAGTCTATCCTGATTTAAGACATTAAATATAGTGCATATAACTCTGCAATTGATTTTTGTTTAATAATCAAAATTTAGTTGCATTAATATTATCAAGTAACATGCAGTAATACCTTATTCCACAAAATACAATTCAAAAAGCTTGAGCAAAAACATCAATAGGATTTATGGTTTTTCTCTAGGCAAGTAAAATTCAGAGATTTCTGTATGTTTATTAACATTTTTTTCCTTACTTTATAGACAGTTTTGACTTCTGCAAAGGAAGTTTATTGCTTTCACAATTAGCAATGAAAAATACAAGTTGATTTTAATTTTTAAAATATCAAGGCAGTAGAACTAAGGTCAAGGAAAGACTCAGTGAAAAATGATTTAAAAAAATATATTTAGTACAGGGCCTACAGGGGTCTCACTACACAGATCAGACTCAGTGATTCTCCTGTTTTCAGGTTCCCAAGTGCTGGGACTACAGGTGTGCACCACAGCGTCCAGTTTCAATCACCTGCTCAATGCACCCTGGGGATAGGGCTGGCACTGCATGCCAAGGATCAAACCCCAGTCCCTGCAGCTGCTTAAGCAAGCACTTTAATATGCTGAGCTATCTGGCCAGCTCCAAAACATTATTTTTAAAAGAGGAGTACTTTACTTGCTAAAAGCAGAAGGGAAGTTTTTAAAAAATGTCTACTCAAGTAAAAATTAAATAGATATTCAATTAGAAATTTCACATAATTACTAAAGTTACCCATAATTAGCTGTTCATAGCAAACGAGAAAAATTAGCAGCTTTATCACATGATTTCAAAATGCAGGAATGAAGTTATTCTTGTTAGGAAGACTCTGCAAGAAGACACAAGCTTTTATTTCTTTAGAAAACTCCTGCTGCCAGGATATTTCTGGCTTCTCAGTTTCTGTGCTTAGCTTTTGCTTCTGTAATGTGTGGTATGCACCATCAATGAAGGTGGTAAAACAAAGCGTCAGGCCTGGTTTCCAAGCAAGTGATTTGGTTTGTCTTTTGCCTCCAGAAAGCTCAGGACAAATTTAGTACATTTTACAATGCCTCTTAAATATTTTAAAATTTCCTCTACATCTTTTTTATCTTTTTTTTTTACTTTCCTTAACTGTCGTAGGGAAATTGCTTTCATTGTGAGCCATATCAGACATGTTTGGAAATACTGATGGTGTAAATTATAAGCATCCTGATAGACTTCGTGGTCTTATCTTTGTAGACATAAACTTTATTTAGTACCCATGGAAATCAACTTCCTGGATCAAATAAAAAGTGATAAAATGGATCATAAGATTTCTGGATATCAACCATTTTCGACCACATTGTATTTCAATGAGTGATATTCAATGAAATCAGAAACAGATTTAATTTTCCTTGAAATTCATATGGATTTACATTGAGAGTGTAGCACATTTTCTAAACCCAAATAAAAAGTGAATTAGCAGAACTTTTACTAATCAGCAAAACTCTACTTCTTTTTCCTTCACCAAGCGAAAAAATACATCAAGGGACTAGTGGAAGCAACTTCCAAATGACCCCCAGGAGCTCAGCAGAATCTGCTGGGGAGGGGCAACCAAAAATTTCATGCGTAGGAAGGAAATTTGAAGGCAAAGCCCACCAATGACTATTAGAAGTGTTTAAAGGAAGACGCAGGGCCTCCTTCGAGTCCTGTCACAGTGCCAGCCAGGTCTGGTGAATGCCCTACCTTAGAAAGCAGCACTCCCAAGAGAAGAAGCCAGTACTGCCGCAGCCCTGTTCTTCCCTGCTCAGTGCCCACCCTAGCATTCACAGCCCAGTGTCCACCCGCCGCAGCTCTCTTCTCACCGCAAGATGGAATACAGTGACCAAAAAATTAGGGCACTACGCAACCCACGGGCTAGAGAACCACTCAGAGTGCGGCTAATGATCCCTAAAGGGAGAAAGAAATGGGGACATGATCTTCAGCACTGAGCAATTAAGCAATCTGCACCACAGTGAGACACTGGCCTGCCACAGATGTGACCAGCAGTGGAGAAAAGACACTAGAGCAGAACACACTGAAGGCTGCCAACACTGAAAAGATCAGGCATTGTAACAGAGTCAGCTCTACCCCAAGGAGGCAAGGATGGCTCAACATACATAAGCCATACATTTAATAAAGATACCAATCACATGATTATCTCAATAGATACAGACAAAGCCTTTGATAAAATTCAATATCTATTTATGTTTTTTTTTTTTTAAGTTGAGGAAAAGGGACAGCAGGACCTACACTTACACTGAAAAAGCCACTTTTGATGAACTCACTGCCAACATCACAGTGGATGTTGAAATAGGAAAACCTGAAAGCATTCCCTGTATAATGAGGAAAAAGACAAGTATCCATGCTGTCACCCATTCCATTCAGCCTCCAGAAACTTTAGCCAAATCAGGCAAAAGAAAGGAATAAAGGGGACATGAATAGGAAAGAAGGAAGTCAAATTATCTTTATCTGCATATGACATAATTGTTACATAGAAGACCAAAAATAAGTCCTCAGGAGACCCTTAGAAGTCGTAAACAGCTCAACAAAGGGGAACATCCCCAATCAACATGCAGAAATCAATAGCATTCTTATACTGTACATCAACAATGAACTCATCAAGAAAGACATCAGGAAAGCAATACCACTCACACTAATTTAAAAAAAATTAAATACACCTGAACTAACCTAAACAAGGGAGGAACTAGCCTTTATAATAAAATCTGTAGTATTCTGAGAAAAGATAAGGAAAAAGATATTAACAAATGCAAAAACTTCTCCTGATCCTGGATAGGTAGCTCTATTTTTGTCCAAAGGTCCATATTACAGAAAATGATATGGAGATCTAATTTCAATCAAAACAACAAATAGTAAATGATGTAGAACCAAAAGAGACCTAGAACATGCCAAAGCAAGACTGAGCAAAAAAAGAGCAGGATGCAATGTATTCCCAGATTTCGAGTTGAACTGTCAAGGTAGAATAAGCATGCTACTGGCCCCAAGACAGAAATGGTCATCAATGGAATGTAACTGGAGATACAGAAACAAGCCACAGCACCTTCATACATCTGATTTTTAACAAAGGAGCCAATAACCTATGCTTGAAAAAAGACAGCTTCTTTAACAAATGATGCTACAAAAACTGATGATCCATAAGAATATCCAATCTAGAGCCATTTCTCTCACCTGGTAATCAAATCAAACCAAAATCAACCAAAGGCTTAAATATAAAGACAGAAACACTCAGTGTACTGGAAGATTTAAAAAAGTAAAATGCTTGAAGACATATGTATCAGCAAACACTTTCAGAATTTCTATCTATCCAAGAAATATCAAGAATCAACAAATGGGACTGTATCAAATTTAAAAACCTCTGCACAGTTAAAGAAATAACCAACATGGTAAAGAGACAACTTACAAAATAATAAAAGAAATGCTGCTGGCTATTCCTCAGACAAAGGACTATAACTAGAATACATAAAACATTCAAAAACTGGACCTCCCACCAAAAATGGGCAATTGAAATTAATAGACATTTCTAACAGGAGTACTTCAAATGGCCAACAAGTACACGAAAAAAATGTTCAGCATCATTAGCCATTTGAAAAATGCAAATCAAAACACTGAGATTCCATATCATTCAGTAAGAATGCTATCATTAAAAATGCAAAACAGGGCCAGGGAGATGGCTCAGTAGAATAAGTGCTTGCCTGGCAAGCGCAAGGGCCTGAATTCAATCCCCGGTTCTGCAAATAATAATAATAATAATGCAAAACACAACAAATTCTGGCCATGTGGTTGGGCAAATGGAACCCGATTGTTGATGAGAAAGTCGACCAGTACAACCTCTAAGGAAATCAGTACAGCCATTTCTCAAAACATTAAGATTAGAAATTTCATTTTTGCCCCCACCATGAACTGCTGCCCTTTGCCATGTGCCAGTCTGCCTTGGAGCCTGCTGAGTATGGACTGAAACCTTCAGTAACTCGCAAACACCTGCAGGTTCTCATATTCTAATTCAGCCTGTCATGGAACTGGAGGTTCAACACTGTGTCTACCTGTCATCACAGATTCCTTGTCAAGCACAAGGCCTCCCTTACTTGCTCCAGACACCCTCTCTGTGTATTTAGAAAGACTTCTTTGCCTCCAGGGTTGAAGTTAAGGATTCATTGACTTAGGAGAAGTCATTAAGCAAACCTAGTACAGACAAGACCAAACTGAAGAGGGTCCCCAGCACTCAGTTCTTTAAAGAACATTGCTCAAGATGTTCACAATACAGTCAAACAATACAGAGAAATCAAGAATTTCTTTTTCTTCTTGGTGAACAAGAAGAAATGGGTGAGTGAACGGGTTATGTGTTCTCTGAAGTGCTGGGAACAAAGAAACTGGCTAGATTTTGATGGAACAGCCATGGGGAGTCTGTGCCACCTCTACTGTCCATTAGGATCCAGCATTCATAGAAGGTAGTGTGTGTGCATAGTAAGGGTGACTCCAAAAGCCCACTATCTTAGGGAAGATCCAGGCACAAAGGATGTAGGACTGAATCTGGCTGCTGCAGGGAATGCTTTCCTCTCTGTCCATAAATGAACAGTGTTAACTGAGCCTCTACACAGCTGCGCAGCCCTCCTTTGCCATCACCCTCATCATCACAAGACTCAAGAGGAAGCCTGCTTCAGGTTGCTAAGGAGCTGTGGACCGGGATGTGGAGTTCAAGACCACTAACTAGCCTGACCTACTCCATATGCCTGATCTCAAGCTTCAGGGGCTAGCTGCTATTCTCAAACAATTTGTAGAGGGAGAAGCCCATCCCAAAAATGAAAATTACTAATTCTATGGTAAAATTGAACTAAAAATAAAAGTGGCAGTAAATTTATGATAGTTCACTTCCTTTCAAAGTCATAAGGAATTCTCCAGTCTGCCTCACGAGTCTGGCTAATCGCACATACAGTGTAATAACTTACAACGGCTTAGGTCTTAACAGTGAAGTAAGGCCACACGATCACTTACCTAGTTGAACCTGGAGAAAAAAATCGTAAGGATCTTCTTCTATTATGAAGAAATCCTATTTGCTTGCAAGATAAATTGTTAAAATGATGTATTTGATCAGAGCTATCTAAAAGTGAAATCATTTGCAATGTATTTATTTGTACTTCTGTGCTCATCATTCAAGGCTCTATGGATGTCTCTTGGGCCAGACAGAAAGAGGACTTCCATTCTCATGGAAGTTATATCCTAGCAGGAAAGAGAATGTGCCTGAACCTGCAGATAATGCACTAAAAACACAAGGAAGAGAACTTACACCCTCACCAGTGTCCCACAAGATCATACTTTGTAAAGAGTAATGGCATTTACTCGTATGGACTTGCTGAGAAGGTCTTCTTCACAGGTAATGCTCCAGAATGAGAGGATGAAGAGGTGCAAATATCAGGGGAAAGGTTCCAAACTGAAGGATGAGTGAGAGGAAAGATCCCAAAGTTGAGCGAAAGATTTGGCATGTTGAAGGCCCAGAGGGCCCGGTGTGCCCTCTCCAGTGAAGACGATGAGAGAGAAGTTCTCAGGATGGAAAGGACTGTGTCATGCAGTCTACAAAGATAGGTGAAGAATCTCATCCTTCCCAGCAGGTGTTAGCCATGTAGAGGGGCGGGGGGTGACTTAGAAGATGGGGCTATCAGTGATGGGAGAGGAAATGAACGGATTTGGATGAATCTGTGTTGAGTGGGGAAAGGAGAGCAGGTAATGACAGAAATGAAGGGCATTCATGGAACTTATAAAGGTCATTTATAAAGCTGCAGTATGCAGAGCTAGTGCATTCAATTTGGGGACGTGCTGGGAAGCCAGGTGTTGTATTCGGGCCAGGTTGAGATTGAAATGCTATCAGCCATCTACGTGGCAGTGACCTGGTGAATGAAGTCGGACGCTGAAGACCAGCAGTCAGGGAAGAGGCGGCGCTGGGCCAGGTGAGCTCCTCAGGTGTGGAACCAGGCACTGGGGACCGGAGGAGGCTCTCTGGGAGTGTGTAAATAGAGCAGGGGGCAACGAGAGCACCGGGAGAACCTAACAGGTAGTAAAGGAGTGTTTTGAACTTCATTTAAAGTAAAAGAAACTGGTTGACAGGGGAAATCCTGCTTATGATTTTATTGCACATGGTTACATTTTATAGTTTATCATGAGTTTGTTACTTATTTTTAAAAAGGCATTTGTAGGAAGAGGGTAGGGAGCCTAGTTTTACTATAGAAAAAAGAATTTAGGAAAGATATATTTTTATTGGCAAAGATTTTTGTATGGCTCCATATGCATTTGATACTTTGTGAAAATCCAGGCTTTACAGGTACATGGTAGTGATTTCAGAGGTGGAGAACATGCCTCTTACTTTTCAAGAATCCTTAGAATGTGAAATAAAAAGGAATACAAAGCAGAAGAGAAAGGGAAAAGCACAAATACAATGAAAATCAAACTTGAGGTTAAATAATTTCATAAAGGTTAGCATCATAGAGAGAATGCTATTTTATTTATACTAAAATACCACTTAAGGGAAAAGTAAAACATCTCAGAAATAAAAGTAGTACACAGAAATTTTACTATACAGAAATTTATTGCTAGGACCGGCCAAATAACTCAGCAGATTAAAGAGCCTGCAAGCAGGTGCAGGGGCCTGGGGTTCGATCCCCAGGCCTGCCATGCCGGCCCCACACCCAGGGTGCACTGAGACGGCAGCTGAGAATGGGCGTGGTGGCGCACACCTGTAATCCCAGAGCTTGGGCAGCTGTAAACAGACGGATCACTACAAGTCCGATCCAGTAGTGACACCCTGAACACCCTGTAGACCCTTCCCTAAAATACAAAAAAAATTATTACTGCCCTTAGCAGAGAAGAGCTGGAGCACTAATGATGTTGCAGTCCAGGGGGCGCAGCAGAGGAGCACCAAAAACAAAAAATTGAAACAAAACAAAATTTAACCCCAAAATAGGAACAAAAACAATAAGAACAGTGACAATAACAAGAAGTTCAGGAGTCAGACACAAATACAAAACATAAGGGAAATTTAAAGAAATACTAACTAGCACTGTTACTTATTATCTATAGCCTCAAACCCATGACTCTGCCCTGAGCTCCAAGCTCCAGAGGCCTGACATTGTCTTTTGTTTCCCTGGAGTAGATTCTGTGGAAACTATGACTCTTTCTCTCCCTCCCTCCCTCCCTCCCTCCCTCCCTTCCTTCCTTCCTTCCTTCCTTCCATTCCTCCTTTCTTTTTAAATTTCAGACAGGGATGTGAACCTAAGGTCTTTCCACATCGCCAGTCCCATTTTCCTTTTTTTTAACAATTATCACTAAGCTGCACACACAGGACTCAAATTTGCAGTCCTTCTGCTCCCACCTCCCAGAGCGCAGGACGTACAGGTATGCACAGACACACTTGGCTGTGCATTATATTCCCTTGCTCCATTTGTGTGTGGCTTGGCCATATTTTTTCTCTGGCCAATAAATTGTGAGTAGGAGGAATATTTGTCTCCAAGAAGATTTAACAATCCAACAGGGACTATGTTAGTCACATTTTCCTTTGCCCTGAGATTGGCTCTGTTCTGTGTAGGGGCTGCTTCTGTCATCTTGGGGCTGGGAATAAAGATGCCACAGATGTGAGCAGCAGAGGTCTTGTGGCCCACAGGGTTCTGATGTAAGCCACCAAGCTATGGCAGTCATGCATCACACAGTGTCACACGGCCTCTTTTAACTGAACTATTCCAACAGTTAGAATTTGAACTGGGGGTAACTTTGGGGACCTGAAGCCATGGACAGTGCCTCACTTCCGGGCAGTCAGGTTGGGCTGATGGTAAGAAAGCTCCTACCTGAGTTGTAATCAGGTAGATTCCACCCTGTATTTCTACCAACCCAAGGGCATAAAACAATGAATTTGGTCTTTTATTTACATGGCTGCAGTTGGATTTTAAAAGAGAATGAAGCAGAGGGCTAACATACACTGCATTTATCTCTTTTAAGATTCTCTTGTTTACAGATGAAAACTGGTATTTTATTTTTCAGTGGACATAAAACTCTAAAGGTGCAGTGTTTTCTTCTATTTACTATGGGAGTTGTTATTTTGCAAAAACGTGTACTTACAGCTTGAAGTGTTCCCTAACAAACTAGTTCATTTAGGAGGAAAAAAATTCATTTGATCCAGCTATACTTTTCTGAAAGTTAAAGACATGATATTGCAGTGATAAGTGCATGCTGTGGTTTGGGTTTTTGCAAGGGGAACACTATAATACCAAATACATCTTATAATAGTATTTCATAACGAATCACCCAAGAAGGATATACAAGAAGTGCAAGAAATTTGTCCATACACTAGACACTAAAGAATCAGCTGAGGCCTGGATCCAACTTCATGGATCTGTGCCCAAAAGGCCCACAGGTCAGGGTGGAAGCTAGGAAGTCTATGCCAGGGGGATGAAAGATCTATGCTAGCAGGCTGAGGGACGTGAACTGGAGCTAGGAAGCAATGCTCACAGTAAGCACCAGAGCTTCCCCAAAAGTACCACAGCCATCCTCAACAACAGGGAGGTCCCAGGCTCCTCCAGCAATGAAGAAAGCTGAATTCTCATCAGAAAAGCCACTGCAACCACATGCCCCATGAGGCTAAGCAGTGCACCTTCTTCTCCTCTTGAGCCAGGAAGCGATGAGCCGCTTCCTAGCAGCCTCCAACAGCTCCAACGGCTTTTCCAAACAGCATCGCTGAGAGTGTTTCAGCAGCTTCTCCTGTTCTGTCTTTATACTGTTGGCAGCAACCCTCAGGCGGGCCTCCCGCACCCGGTACCATGCTAGTTTAATTCAGCTGGGTGTAATAAATTGACCACCAGTCAGAAACCCACTACACCATATTTATAGCAAAACAACTTATAATAGCTAAATTATAAAAGTGGCATATATCCCATATGAATATATCAGGCATTCATAAGGATAATTTGAGTTAATTGCAGGAAAAGGGATGGATCTTGAGACCATAACGTTACATGAAATAAAACAGACACAGAGGGTTAAATATTGCATGGTTTTTCTTACATATGAAGCCCAAAATACAAATAAAAATCAAGGTAAAAGAGAAGGTATGAAATACAGAGGTGGACTTTGTGCAGATGGGCAGAGGGCCTGGGAAGAGGTTAGTGGATCGGTGGGATGAAAGGAAAGCAAAACTGATTAAGAGTGATGTGGACATGGACTAGTTCCCCAAGATGAGCATGACTATAAAAATGTATCAGAAAGTGTCGACTATAAGACCCCGCCAAATAGCTCAGTAGATTAAAGCTCCTGCAAGCAGTCACCAGGGCCAGGGATTCGACCTCTGACCTGCCGTGCCAGCCCTGCCCCTGGGGCATGCTGAGATGGCATTTGAGACTGGGGGTGGTGGTGTGCACCTGCAATCTCAGTTTTTTGGAGGCTGTGAACAGGTGGATTGCTACAAGTCTGATCTAGTACTGAGACCCTGGACACCCTTCCCTAAAATATAAATAAATAAATAAATAAATAAATAAATAAATAAATAAATAAATGTATGTTAAAAAAAAGAAAGTGCTGACTATAAAGGCTATATGCTATACAATTATATTTCTGCAAATGACAAAATTATAGACAGCTAGAGCAAATTGGACAAATTGGTGGTTTATGGTTCAGCACTAGGAAGACACAGGAGAGACTGGGCACAACGGCTAGGATCGAAACTGAGAAAGAACAGAAAGGATCAGCGCTCCTGCCAATGTTTGTTTACATGGACTTTGTCCAAAATCAATATCCTGGTTGCAACGTTGCACAGTAGCTTTGCAAGATATTGCAAATTAAGGAGCCCAGGAAAAGGGCAAAATGGAAGGGGTGCCACTATTTCGACACTGTTTCAATGACATTAAAAGGTTATTTTTTTAAAAATTAGCAAAGCTGAGAAATTTCATAACTGTAGAAAATATAAACATACTAGTCTATAAAATATGGCATTGAATATAAGGAAAAATGGGAAAATGTACTAAGTTGAACTCTTTTATCAACAATTTCCTTACTTGAAGGCCCCCACAACCTTGAGGGCTCCTTTCTATCATCCAGATGGAACCAGAATTGGAATCAAGACCCACTTCCTTTTTTTCTCTGATATGGCACAGTATATCCTCATATTTTCCCTTAAGTTATGCTAAGCAAAATAGAAAGGTATACTTAATATGAATTTATTTCCTAGAATCTTCAACCTGCTTAGAATTCAGTCTTGTTGTTTGATACATTTTGTGCCAGTTTTACTAGGAAAGTTTATAAAACACAAAGTCAGCACACTGAAGACACTATTCCCTACTATCAACTTCTTAACTTTTAAAGGACAGAAAATTAAGTACATGTACCACATATCTTTGCACTCTAAGAAAATCTCTTACACCCAGAGCAATCATCCTGAACAATGGTTTCTTTTCCAGTTTCACAGTGTTACAAATAACTTTCTGTCTCTTTGCCATGATTTTCTTGTGTGTATCCAGCACCCTCATAAGACCCTATAATGTGAATTACTGTATATGAGTCCTTGAGCTCAATGTCCATACAGTTTTCTCTCTTAAACACTATTCAGTGAAATTTTCTAGCCTGTTATCAAATGTTAACCTCCTCCCATGTTAGCCTCCAGTCAAGTGACTATTTTTATCTATTTTTATGTCATTTATTGCTACCAGCTCATCTTTAACCACTAAAACAATCTGAATTTGTGCAGTCAATTATTTATACTAGTTTCTTTTTCTTTTTTTTTTTTTTTTTTTTTTGTCTTTTTGAGACAGGGTCTCACTATGCAGTTCAAGCTGGCCTTAAGCTCACTTTGTAGCTCAGGCTGGTCTCGAACTCACAACAATCCTCCTGCCTCAACCTCCCAAGTGCTGGGATTACAGGCATGTGCTACCACACCTGGCTATACTAGTTTCTTTCTGGAATGGTAGAGTATTTTCATCGCACTTTTATCCATTCTATAAAAATCAGTTTAGGCCGGGCATGGTAGCGCAGGCCTGTAATCCCAGCACTTGGGAGGCTGAGGCAGGAGGATTGTTGTGAGTTCGAGACCAGCCTGGGCTACAAAGTGAGCTTAAGGCCAGCCTGAACTGCACAGTGAGATGTTGCCTCAAAAAAAAAAAAAAAAAAAAAAAAAAAAAAAAAAAAAAAAAAGCCAAAAGATAAAAATCAGTTTAAAATTGGAAGTACTTATGGTAAAATGAATGCAAATCAACCACGATGAAAGTTGTTGGGAACGTCAAAGCAGGAAATCATCCTTAACCATATCAGTGCTTTGCTTGACTAGATGTTCAATTGTGAGCAAAAGAACAAAACGTAAAAATGTGTATTAAATTATGAATAAAAGAACAAAATTTTGTTGTTTATGAATCACAGATCAAAACACAGAAATAAATCACTACAGCCATGACTAAAAGGCGGGGAAAATTCTCTGTATCACATAAGTCTTTGGGTCAATACTTGCAAAGCAGTTCTTGTATTCATTTTATAATAAATTTATCTCTCTTAACTTGTCTGACTTGCTTTTATTTTCCCTATTTTTTTTTCCTTTGTAGAGTTTATTGAGTTCACCCTATTTGCTTCAATAAACATCCTTATCCTTTTGGAATGAGGTGGAATATGTAATTATAAATCATTTATTGATCAAATGATTGCTCATTTGTTTTATAAAGCACTGCAGAAAATTATTTGCATTTGTTTTGCTCTTTGATAGTATGTTGTGATAGAAGATTATGGACAGGAAAGCAAGAAATATTTGGATAAGAGACTGGATGCAAGCCACCTCGTCTTACTAGATTCTGTTTCCCCTTCTGTAGAGCGATGGATAATACTCCCCAACAATGGCGGAATTAGGTGGCCTGTGCAACTGGCCTACATGTAGCAGATAAAAGTCTCTTGTGTTAGATACTGTTCTCTTGAGCATGTGTAGCTCAGTGCTTTGTATTTTGAGTTTTACTTCAGCTGCTTTGTATGTATGCATGCATGCATGTATGTGCAACTGGTCTTTGACTTCCAAAAAGGTTACACCCTGATCAACTCATCATAAATTGAAAAACTAAGTCAAACGTGCATTTCATACTTATAATCTACCAAGCACCATGCCATAAGTACATAGTACACTGTGGAGAATTGGTTGTCTCCCTCATTATTACATGGCTGAGAGGTGTAGCTCAGCCCTGGATGTGAGAAAGGGTCATATAGCATATTGTTAGCCCACAAGATCAAAATTTAAAAATCAGACTATGATTTGTGTTTTATGTGTGTTACTTTCACACCATTTGAAGTGGGGAAATTGCTTGTATATATGGTCAAAAGAGATAGATAGATAGATAGATAGATAGATAGATAGATAGATAGATAGATGATAGATAAATTAGTTTTCTCATTTAATTTTCTTGTTAAATAAAAATAACTTGATATCTCTGTTGAATTCTTTCTGAAAAACTCCCTTCAGAATTTCATAGAAATAACATTAAGAAGTGAATTATTGCAACTCATTCTTGTAAATTATCCCTCAACTGGGTTGTCACCTGGTTGTCTGACAGCCTAAAAGCTCATCGTACTACACTGACAAAGATAAAATAATTTTAGGAAGGAAACTTTGTTCTTTAATTACCCTCTTAAGGAATGCAGCCTGCTTAGGACAGGAGGAATGTAACATGGTCTCTAGCGACTCCTTAAGGCACTTCAGGAACAGACTGAGCTCGCAGCACAAGCTGCAAAGGCTGACCGCACTCTCCCTCTCCTTCCTCCTCTCCTTCTCTTTTTCCCCTCTTCCTCTCTCCCTCCCCCTCCCCCTTTCTTTCTCCCTCTCCTTCTTACTGTTCTCTCTCCCTCTCTCTCTCTCTCCCTTTAAATGTCTTTGTAGGAACTCAACTCTTTGAAGTGGGGGAAACTGGAAGTGGGATAAACATGGTTCAAAAAGTATAATAAAAAATTCCTTCTCCAAGGAAAAACCCCAGTGCACTCTAATTACTGACACACCTCACCTTGTGACTTCTAAATACCTAAACAAGTGCATTGCAATTCTCTTCTAACAGCACTATTTTATACTACGATGGCCATTAAATGTTTTATAAGTGCAGATGGTCTCTGACAGGAAGACTCCTCTAATCCAATGCATATTCCATCAGACAGGATAAAAGCTAAAAAGCAAAATAATTTTCACAAATTTTAATGTCCCTGTCCACTTAAACATGCCAGACATTTTTTGAGACAAAGAAACTTGTATTTAATAGAACTTTTCTTGTAAAGAATATGTTTTCAAGGAAAGATTGAATATACATGTGCTACAAAATCTAACCTTAAAGTTACTAAACTGCCCTCTAAAGAAGGCAGCTTCCATTAACTTCAAGGATATATATACATATATATATTTTTTTTTTAATTTGCTTGCTTACTTGTGCATTTCATTAAATACAAAGATAATTGAATCAAGGGCCAGCCAAATAGCTCAGTGGAACGCAGAGGTCAGGGCTTCCATCCTGGGCCTGCGGTGCTGACCCCACCCTCAGGGTGCTGCTGAGACAGCGATTGAGATTGGGCGTGATGGAGCGCACCTGTAATCTCAGTGCTTGGGAGGCTGTAAAACTGGTGGATCACTATAAGTCAGATCTAATAGGGAGACCCTGAACATCCTGCTGATCCTTCATTAAAATACAGGGATAAAAAGGTAAGTGAATCAAGCAAATGT
Source organism: Ctenomys sociabilis (assembly GCA_004027165.1). NCBI lineage: Eukaryota > Metazoa > Chordata > Mammalia > Rodentia > Ctenomyidae > Ctenomys > Ctenomys sociabilis. Next base: position 66,141 of record PVKA01002032.1, read on the forward strand.
TCTTCACATCGTAGAAATGCACCACATAACATGAGAGAGAGAGAGAGAAAGAGAGAGAATAGACAAAGGGGACTTTAACATAATTTTCTGAAGCTATGTAATGTAAAGCCTCTTTTTACTTTCTGTATGAAGTTTCCAGAAATTTCTTAGTGACCTGTCCAAGATTAATGCAAGTAGTTTTGGGCTAGCAAAACAGTCAGTTAAGCTGGTAACTGACTTACCCGATTCCTAATAGTAACACACGTAAGTCCTAAACTGTGTCAACACGTCCGCGTCAGTATTGTGCTTACAAATGAATTCTCATGGCTGCCTTGGTTCAAATTCAAACTCTACTCCTCCCTAGTTCTGCACACTTGGGCAAGTTACTTAGCTGTAATTCAGCTCCAAATTCCTGAGTTTTAAAACAGGGAAGGTAATCATCATGAAAACATAATTACTATTAAAGGTGGTCTATGTGAGACAGATATTATGATCATTGCGCTTGTGTCTAGATGGTCCCCAAAGCGCCATAGGCGAGGCTTTTTAGAAGTGGCTGGATCATCAGTGTGTGGTGCTGTTTTAGGTTTGGGATTAAGGGTGTGTGATTGAGTACATTAGTCCACTGAAGGTTTAGCATAGTCCTGGGCGGGGGCAATGGGAAAGCCCACCCTGGTTGGGGGAGGCACCACCCAACAGGTTTGTAGCATGGATGAGATTAGAAAGGGAAGGCAGGTGGTTATTGCTGCTGCTGCCTCTTGACTGCTCTGCCAGGGACGGTTTCTCCTCTGAGATGCTCCTCTGCCATGACATCCAGCCTTGGGGCCAGCTGACTGGACCAAAGCTTGAACAAACCGAGAGCTGAAGTAAACCCTTCCTCCTTTAACTTTGAGTATCATAAAAGATAATAAAATAAAACAGATACAGTTTAGAGAAGCTTCCATAAATCTCACCTCGTCACATGCAGCGTAATGAGTATCCCACATCCCAGGACACAGCATCAGACCCCTCTGCAGAACTTCCCCAAGGACTGTAAAAAAAATTCAGCCAGCAGTTTCAGTTCCCTGCTTTCCTAAATAAATGGTGTGTTAGAGAATGCAGGAGGAATTGTCGGGGCCAGTCTTTCTCAACCCTCTTACATCAAGCCAAATGAGGATTGGCAAGAGAGCACTGGAAGAATTTGGCACAGGCAGGCCTGTGAGCTTAAGGGCTGCTAAGGTCTTCTGATTCCTCCTGAAAAAGTCTAAAAGGCTTACAAGGCTCTGCCTGGAGCTTCCCCTGAGGCAGCAAAGGGAAGAGGAAAAGGGGAGGAAACTGTGCTGCCTCCCTGACCCAGTAAGTAGGCAGAGCTTACAACAAACAGCCCACAGAGGCTATGTGGGGTCACTTTGAATCTCAGTCCAAAGGATGCCCAGAAAGGCTCTGAGGCCCCTGCAAGAAGCATCAGTGTAAGGTGGACTTGGAAATTCAGGGCTGAGAACTCAGAAAGACAAGCCAGACTCATTGGACCACATACATCAAATGTGTATTCGCAGTAATCAGGGGGAATCAAGGTAGCACCATACCACATTAGCCACTGAAGACTGGGTTCCTTTGTACCTATTCTCTCTCAACCTTGCTTTCAAGACCTGACTAGCAAGGATGGAAAGGGTAACCATGGGGCAATGGTAAACACAAAAAAGACTGAAGTCATCTATTACTGTCCGTGCCTAGGAGTTAGGGGCAGAGGAAAGCGTCTGTACCGTTTGGGGTCTTACAGTGAATGAGACATGGCAATTACTAAAATGAGATTTTTCTTTGGGCTAAAATTAAGATGGAAATTGTTTGGGGTTGTTCGTTTTTTAATTTTCCAGAAGAATGACTCAAACATTTACTTTACATGATTGGAAATTTTATCTAGGATGAAAGATACTCAACAAAACAAAAATAAGTACTATAAGAAAGTGGTAAGACTAAGTAAAACTATTTCTCTTCTATTCATTAAGTTTAGGCTGCTCAAAAGTTATTCTTGGAACACAAATTTTTGTTATGTTACCCCTTCTTTTTTTATGAAAGGGAATGATGGTCGTGTAGCTGCCTCACTGTCAATGTACTTCATCATGTCTCTGTAAAATTAATTACTAAATCAAATATCCCATGAAGTTTTCGAACTGATTTTCTCACCTCCTCAAAAGTCATTTTCCTATTCATTGCATTTGATCAGTCAAATTCCAAAACGTATTATCTGTACATCACTAATGTGATATCCCTACCCCATCATTTTTCTGTCAATTTGCACCTGTTAAACAAGTCCATTTTTATTAATCTTATTTATTAGGTATTTTCCTCTGCTTACCCTACCATGGATTCTTTCTCCTTTGCCAAATCCCTCTGTCACACCTCCCTTGGAGCAAGCTGACTGTGGACTGAACCTTTAAAAACTGAATTAAAATAAACTGCTTTTTCTTCAACTTGTGAGTGTCAGGTATTTTGTCCCAGCAATGAGAAAATAGTTAAGATAGCAAGAATTCCTACACTCTAAGTATATTCCTCTCACTCTGCCACCAGCAAATATTTCCAGGGATTTCCAGGGGTGTCACACAACTCCATCTTTCTATTAACGAGTCCTTCAATAAGGTTTTTTTCCATAATTTTATTGAAGAAAAAATATTGAGATAGTCTCAAATCAAATTAGTAGGACAGATTCAATAATTAATACATTGCATATTGTTTTCTTAGTGGTTATTGTACAAGATCCAGACATGATATTCTATTTATAAACACTATTAGAGCAGATCCCTCTATTCATTGAATTAAGAGAATGTAGCTATATACCTTTTTTTTCAAAGCTGATTTATAGGACAGTTTCAATAATTAACACTTTTTACACTGTTATCTTCTTATTGGTTATCCATAGTACAAGAAGCAGACAGGATATCCTGTCCAAACCCTTCCAGAAGTCTTATGGTTCCTCATGCAAAGAAACTTCTGGAAAGTTCTCTCACCTATTTATCACAAATCATCAGACATGATTAGTATCATCTAAGTCATTAAATATCCTTTATTTGAAAGTTTGATATAATTTTTATAAGAAATTTTCTATGATAATATCTAATTAGAATTGTACTTTTTTGCATAAATTGGAGTTAGTTATAAATATTGCCAGACATTAACTATACCTCCAGGGTCCACATTAACTGAGTTACACTATCTTTCCCTAAAGACTTGTCGAATGTCAGTGGAGAAGTAATTAAAGAGAGGCAGCTTGTTCTTACACGGGTCTTTAAGAAAATTTGACTGACTTTGCACACACTTTGATTTAGTCAAATAAGTACTAAATTCAACATCACAAAACTTGTGCTCTCATTGTATAATTACCACTAGTTCTGGCCATGTCCAATGTTCTAAGGCTTAAAAATTACACCAAAACCAATTCTGTTTATTTCATGTGGCTGTTGTGAAGATGAAATGAAACTTTTTGAGAAACTGCAAAAGCCCTGGGCAAATGCAATCATTGCCATCATCTTTCATCCATGGGCACCTAGAACCGATTTCCTAATGAAACACTATGATGATGCTGACCGAAAGGTTTATATATTAAAAAATATACAAGCAGGAAACTAGATGCATATGTTTTCCTTTCATTTTTAGCAAACTTTCAAGTAGTTCTTTTACTGCCAGTTAAATGCGAATGTTTATTATTTCACAAATGAAAGAAAATTATTTGTTTCACTAAAAATTGTTATCCATCTTGTTCATAACAATTTATGTGCATAATTTATCTCTGAACTTCATGATCTAAACAAAAAGAGCACTGAAAGTTGAATATGGGGTCTTATGTCCATTTCCAACCAACAATATGAATTGGCAGGGTGTGTTGACTCTTTAAGTACCCCTTCCTGGGTCCTAACATTGTGAGAAGTTAAATAAACAGAAACCATGAAATACTGCAGTCTGAGTTCTTAGGACCCATGGTAGCTATCTTCCCAGTGTCTTCTGTGGCTGCCTAGCGAGTGAAAGAGAAAGAAATATTCTACAAGAGAGATGATTTGTAGGTGAAAGGAGGCTGAACACAGGAAGGCTGCTCTGAGAATAAAAAGAGCTAGCTGAAGTCAAACAAGCATCAAATGTGCTAAGAAAGTAGAGTTTGTTACTGACAAACTGAAGCAGAGAGGGCCCAAATAAGCCAAATCTGGCCTAAGTGGTAGATCATTCCTCCTTATTCCATATTTAAATGATCTCTGTCTTATCTATTGCTGTATGAAGCCGGGCATGGTGGCGCAGGCCTGTAATCCCAGCACTCAGGAGGCTGAGACTGGAGGACTGTTGTGAGTTCGAGACCAGTTTGAGCTACAAAGTGAGCTTAAGGGCAGCCTGAACTGCACAGTGAGACTCTGTCTCAAAAAAAAAAGACAAAAAAAAAAAAAAGAAGAAGAGTGCATCCTTTATAATTATTGAATTTTTGATATAATTCAGGTATAAAAAAATAAGATGAGTAGGCAGCTCTTAATTCACTGATAAGCGATATCTGCTAAAATAATATCTGTAAATATAATATCATGTATGCACATTGTACAATACCAAAACATTATGAAAACAGTTTGCTATGGTAATTTATCAAATCTGTATGGTTAAGGTGTCTTGAAACTGTCTGACATTTGTACTTCAATAAAATAAAGAAAAACACAAAAAAATAAAAAAATTTTTAAAAAATAAAAAAAATTGCTGTATGAAATGTTTCTTCTGCTCTTGTAGATCTTTTTGTATTCTCAGAACTTGCAGAGTTGAGGCAAAAATGGAAACAATGGATTATGTTACCTTGACAGTTTCCTAAAAAGTATTAACAGTTTTTCTATATATGCATACAATGTGCATAAAACCCACTTCCAAAAGAAATAGGTCAAGAATGTAACTACAAAACCACTAAGTAACAGTGGACTACTAAGATATGCATGGAAAATATTAAAAGTAATTTTCCTGTATCTTACAGGTGGGTAAGCCAACTGATGTGACCATCAATTGTGTGTTTGTTAAACACAGCTTACAAATGGAGGAGATTCTTTAAGAGTGCCTTAAAATTCTCTTCCATTCTTCCTCCACAATAATCCACTGCATTTTAAAATTACACAATCGAGTCCTATGATTTTTGTATGTATTTCCTAAAATAGCTATCAGGACTTTTTGAAGCTTATTATTTTGTAGATTCATAAGAAGTTACAGACACAGGTGCAAAGAATCCCCATGAATCATCTATCTACCTTCCCCAGGGTAGACATCCTACATAGTTATTGTGGAGTAGTAAAACAAGGAAACTGACATTAGTACAATACAAAGTGTTTACTCAGATGGCACTAATTACACAATATGTGAGCTCCATGCAATTTCATTACATGTAGCTTCACATAACTACCACCACAATCAAAATACAAACTATTTCATACCCTAAAGACTCCCTTTCCACCCCCTTATAGCTAGACCCACCTTGACCCTAAAGCCCCTCCTTCTTATTTCTTTCCCAGGACTATTATTTTAGAAAACTTCAATGAATGTACTAAAAAATTAGGCTAGGAACAGCAGCACATGCCTATGCTAATTAAGAACACCATGAATTCAAGGCTCCCATGGCAGTTTAGTGAGTTGCCTATCTTAGTGAGATCTTGCTTCAAAATAAAAGTAAGGACTGTTGGTATTGCCCACTGTTGGAGTATTTGCAAAGCATGGGTGGGGGGTAGAATTTAACACACACAGAATCATACAGGATTAGAGTTCTTTCACTCACAATTCCCTGAAGTCCATCTAAGTTTGTGTATCGAACTATGTTGTCAAACTCCAAATAAAGTCACAGTTATTTAGATATCTCCTTTAAAGGTCAGTTTATGTAATTCTAAATATTTATCCTAATTTGTTTAATTTTTTTGTACAAGGGTCTCATTATGCAGTTCAGACTCATAGTAATCCTCCTGTTTTCAGCCTCCCCAGCAGCTTGGATTACAGGCATGCACTACCACACCTGGATTCCATCCACAGCTCAGCATGCCCCAGGGGCAAGGCCAGTGCAGCATGTGGGTACTAGGGATTCAAGCCCAGTCCCTGAACTTGCCTAAGCAGGTGATTAGTTTGCTGACCTATCTCACTGGCCCTTATTTATCCTAACTTGCTAGGAAAGAAAAAACTGATTTACTTTTAGGTGAGACAGCTATTTTCAGTAGGATACCCAACAACTTGTTTTAAGTTCCTTCAACACTATGTCTCACCTTACACTTTAGTACAGCAGTCTACTGAACTTCCCTTACCAAAAATTTATGCCTCATAAGGAAAAAATAGATATTACTGTACAAGCATTTAATCTCCAGTTAATGTAGCAGTGATAAGTAGCAATATTTTAGTCAGTGTGTGGCAATTCTGATCTTTCAAGGGCAAACGCATTGAGCAGTAAACACAGACAGTAAGAAAGTACAAGTCCGTTCTCTGTTTTCTCTTTGTAACTTCCATTTGTCTTCCTTACTGAAACTTGACCTTTCCCTCAGGATTGTTCTCTAGAGTGGCGCCTACTTTTTCTCAAAGCTTCGTCTATAGTGGTCTGAAGAGACAAGGCAAGTCAACTCCAGGACATTCTACAGTTTAGAGCTCCTCAGCTTTAAGGCTCCTGCTACTTTCTTTCATTTATCTTTAGATCTCCATGTTCATCACACTCAATCACTGATGACTCAAATACCTATGTAAATAATTTTTCCAATACTCTGGACTCACAGTGTTATGGTTTCTGTCTAGTTGTCCCCTCTCATGCGGTTATGGGGAAGACTTGTAGAGCTTGTGATTAATTCTTAACCTAGTGATGGAATTATGGCGTAAGTGCTACACTCGATCCAGCGCAGATAGCCTGAGTGCAACTTAAGCAAGACAGACTTGCTCTCTGTTATCACAGCCTCTGCTCCTCCCTTTGCTCTTTGCTGTGTTCTGCCATCATGAACTTCTGCCCTCTGCCACACGCCAACTTGCTTTGGAGCCAGCTGAGTAGGGGCTGAAACCTCCGCTGTGAGCTAAGCAAATCTTTGGGTGTCAGGTATTTCATCCTGGAAACAAGTGAAAAGTAATTGAGATACACAGTAATCCAGCCTCTTCTACTCCAGTGATCTTCTCACCTAGTCTTACTTCAGCCACCTAGGGATTGCTCTCACCAATAACCACACAAATTTCAAATACAAACATCACAGGGCTGGGGATGCAGCTCAATGGTAGAGCTCTTACCTTGTACCCACAAGGTCCTGGGTTTGATTCCTCAACACCACAAAAGAGAAAAGAAATGCAGCTTCCAAAAAAATTAAATAATAAACATCACAGCAATTCCTTTCTACCTCACCCTCTTTAGTGGTTCAACCCCAACAGGAAACATTGACCCTACTGCTATTTAATTTGCTGTTTTTCACTTCATTCTCTCATCATCTAGTTTTTCCCACTTGATCCATAATCTTAATCACACCTCTACACACCTCAGCTCTTACCCTTTCACACACTAGCGCATAAGCACCAAAGTTCAGCATTGCTGGAATTCATTTGTCAGCCTCATTTCTGATAGCTTCACAGTTGTCAGTGACCACAGAAACAGCTACCTATGAAAGTTTATCTTCAGTGTCCACTTGTGTGGCTGGAGTGAAGCCTAGCAAGTGAGTAAAGCATAATTCGGGAGTCCAGTGGATTCCAGAAGGTCTATCTGTCTAGTCTCTGCCCTCCTTCCTCTCTATCACTTTCCCCCTGTGTTCTGCTCCTCTGTTATTATGAGACCTTTATTCCACCAAATGCTTCTGTTAGTGCTTCTCTGCCTTGGTATCCACTCTAATTCCTCCACTTGAACCTGCCAAGCCTTCATTGCCAGTACTCCCACGACAATCCCATACCATGGCTCCATCATTGAATTCTCTGTCCTTAACCTGTCAGTTGAGTGTGACAAAACTGATCACTCCCTCATCCTTAAATCACTCTCTTAAAGACCAGACACGCTCTTGGTTTTCTTGCAACCTCCCAAAATACGCCCCCTCCTCGACTTTAATAATTTGGTTTCTCCTCACTTGTTCCTGGAAACCTTACCCCATCTTATAACTTTAAGTGCAATCTACATGATGTGATCATGCCCTACTGAGTTCTCCAGCCTAGTTATCTTCCTGATGTCCTGGCTCCTATGACAAAGTTCCTGGTCAGCCTCTTCATCTGGGGCTCTCCTAGCCTTCTCAGTGTCCATATGCAAACACAAATTCTGGTTCCCTCTTCACGACTGACTCCTTCCTTGTTCATTCTTCTCATCCTTAGTGAAAGATCTTGGACCATCCCCCAGTCATCATTTTTTCTCACACCCATATCCAACCTCGGGACAAATCAATCCTGTTGACTCTAGACGCAACCATGACTCCCCCTCACTCCAACTCTATTGCCAATGCCCTGGCTCCCACATGATGGCAACTCAACTGCATTACGTGTATTACTTCTGCAATCATCTTTCTTTCTTCTGTCTTGCTGTCTGTCACCGACAACAATCATAATTATCTTTTATTATTTTAAATTTTTTAAAATGTATTTGGTCCAGGATCTCAGACCTCGTTTATTCAGCCTCCTCAGCATTGGGATTACAGGTGTGCACCACCATGTCCAGTCTCAATGGCTGACTCAGTATGCCCAGTGCTGGGGCCAGGGTGGCATGTGGTGCTGGGGATCGAACCCTGGTCCCTTTGTTTACCTAAACAGGCATTTAGTCACTGAGCTATCTCACCTGCCCAACACAACATAATTATTGTTCTTTAAAATAAGCCACATTAGAATAGAGATACAAGGTGTGATAAAAATATACCATGAATGCTTAAAATATTGTGGTAAAAGATACATTGCTATTAATTCCTGCCAAAATACTCCTTTCACTTTGAACATACTTTCCCCATTGTTGTTGCCCTTGTCTGAAGCACTCCTGGAAGTTCTTTTTCATGAGATTTTTTTCCTTTCCTTTTCAAGTGCACTTACTGGTATAATTTAGATACACATAATGAACGTGTTCATCACAGGGAATTTGTGCCTCCATATGATATATCTTGATTCCTCTTTTTGTCCCATTCCCTTCCTCTCATTTCAATCCCTCTTCCCCTCTTTATTTACAAAGCTCGATTCCCATTTTATCTTTCTTTCCTCAGTTTTTAATTTTCCCTTCCTTCCTCTCCCCATCCCCATCCCAAGTTTCTCTTCATGTGAACCATTGTCTCCTATTTTGCTTTACATGTTATACACTTTGGGCCTTATGTACACTTTTGGAGCTTTTCACACCAAGAAGCAATATTACACATACCTGACTGATTTATTTCACTTAAGAATATTGACTCAAGCGGCATTAGTTTACATCTCAAATGTCTCAAGTTTATCCTCCTTTATGGCTGAGTAATAGTACTCCATTGTATTAAACACACACACACACACACATTGCTTTTATCCATTCCTCAGTTGATGCATGTTTGGGTTTTTGATTTAGTTTTTTTGTTGTTGGTCTATTTGCTTGTTTTGTAATGGGAATCAAACTCAGGACCTTGTACTTGCCACACAGGCACTGTGCCACTGAGCTATGTATCCCTGGCCCCAAGATTTAACTATTACAACTTGTGCTGCTATAATCAAGGGTGTACATACATTGCTGCGGCATGAGATTTTTAATTCTTCTAGTAAGATACCCAGAAGTTAAATAGGCAAGTCAAATAGGACCTCCAATCAGTGTGCGTGCATGTGTGTGTGTGTGTGTGTGTGTGTGTGAAAACACAGTAGTTGCACTAGTGTATGCTCCCACCAACAGTGAAGAAGGATTCCTTTTTCCCGAAGCCTCTCCAGCACTTATTATTGGTTGATTTCTTGATAATAGTCATTATTTCTGGGGAGAGATAGAATTTTAGTGTTGTTTTAATTCACATTTTTTAAATGACCAATGTTGTTGAGCACATTTTCGTATGTATTTCCAATTTGTATTTTTTTCCTCAAAGAAGTGTAGTCAATCTCAGATGCCCATTGTTGGATTAGATCTTTGAATATAGGAGGTCTGACTTTTTTCAATTCTTTATATATTCTAGATATTAGTCCCTTGTCTGAAGGACTAATTTTGTTCCCATTCTGGCATTTTCATTCTATTGGTAATTTCTTTTGCCATGAAAAAAATTTAATAGGATGAGATCACAGTTGTTGATTACTTTTTCCCATGTGATCAAGCTTTTGCTCATAAACTCTTTGCCTACACCTATGTCTTCAAGAATCTTATCTATGCTCTCTTCCAATAGATTTAGTGTTTGTGCTTTAATGTTTAGTTCTTTGATCCGTTTTAGTTCAGCACATGGTGAGAGACATGGAACTAGTTTTAGTGTTTGGCAAGTAGAAAGTCAGTTTGCCAAGCTCCATTTATTAAAGAAGCTATCTTCCAGTGAATGAATTTGGCCCCTTTGTCAAAAATAAGGTGGGTTGTTTCTAGATCTTTTCATCTGTTCCATTAATCTTTGTTATTATTGTTGTTTGTTTTTGTCAGTACTACACCATTTCTATCACAATAGTTTTCAAAGGAGATCCAAGAGGATATGAAAAAATGGAAAGAAATCCCTTGCTCAAGAGTAGGAATAACCTGCATAGTGAAAAGAGCCATGCTCCCAAAACTGTTATACAGATTTAATGCAATTCCAACCGAAATACCATTACAATACCTCAAAGAACTACAGAAAACATTTCTAAAATTCACTTGGAACCAGAAGAGACATAGAATAACAAAAACAATCCTTGGAAACAAAGATAAGGAAAGAAGCATCACAATCCCTGATTTGAAATTATACTGGAAAGTTCACGAGTGTGTTTATGGCACGTGAGTCAAAATACATTGAATGATGTTCCTGAGTATCATCCAATAGAAAGGATCTGAAGTGTGAATGGAAGTCCATGGAAAGAATAAAGAGAGAAACTTCAACAAAGAAGGACGTAGTGGGCACAGCCATCTGCCTGTGCTGGGACTCACTGGCAAGAGACGCAATTCAAGCCTGCAAATGGCAGTGACTGCTGGGGGCCCCCTCCAAGGAGAGACACAGCAGTGGAGCAGAGCAGTGGGTGCAAAGGGACTTTGTTAGCTGATGATGAGTGCTGAGGGCTTAGTCATCTCACATGAGGGAGCAGCTGGCCAGGAACCTTCTTGGAGAGGCCTGGCTGAGCTCAGAGCACCTACTCCATCTAGCAGCTCCCTGTTGGGCTCAGTCCCACCATAGAAGGCGCATTGAGTGGGTCTACAGGCTGAATGGGTCTGGTCTTGGCTACCACAGCCGGAATGCAGTCTGACTGAACTTCAGAATAAATAAAGGTACAGCCTTGCTGAGATTGTTCACTACCCTACCATGCAGCTACTGTTGACTTGCTGGGATAAATCAGCACAGATTCTGACTTTGTCCACACATTTTCTACCAGTGGCATCAGAAACAAACCTGGAAATTGACTTTTTTTCTCTTGTTTGTTTTCTGAAGCCAGCAGAGTGTTTCACTGCTTCATTTTTTGATATTTTTAATATATGAGTATGAGTGTGATTTCTAGACTCTTTGTGGTTGTAGATGTCTTCTGTTCTTTCTTCTCTCTTCCATCTCTTTCTCTCCAGTTGTCCATATCAGTTTTCCAAAGTTAGCATGATCTCCCTTGGTCCTCCACCCTTCTAATCTTGTCTTGCATTTGTTTTAATGTATTTGATACAGGCACTCACTACACAGCTAGCACTCATCATGGTCCTCCTGTGTTCAGCCTCCCCAGTGATGGGATAAGAGGTGTGAATCACCACGCCTGATCTTGGTGTACGGCTCAGCGTGCCCAGAGTCTTGTGGAATGCCTCTGGGTCCCTGTACTTTCTTCAACTTCTTTCATTTCTCTATTTTTTCATAACCCATTTTAACTTGTAATCTTTGAGGCTAAAATTGACATATTAAGGAATTATATACTGTGTATAATTATCTGATTTGTTTTAGATTTTGTTATAGAACTACAAATCTAGATCATATGGTTAAAGGTGGCCAATTAATGGTTACCTCAGTTTATAATCTTCTACACTGTGTTATATGCCAAGCAGGCAGCAATTTCTAATCCACAACAAGTTGAAGATGTAGGATCTTTCAGTAGATTTAGAACCCAAAAACCAGTTACACCTGGAAGATAACCCAGTCGTTTTGCAATGTTGCTAAACACTAGCAATAAAGCAACTCATCATAGGCAATTTATAAGCATTATCCCAGGACTTAAACAAAGCAAACAAACAAAAAAAAAAAAAGAAAAAACGGAAAGAAAACAAGAAGACATTAAAACAAGATGTAACCTCAGATAGCCATCTCACCAAAGGCAAACCAAGAGGGCAATGAGGTGGAACAATCCAAAAGTCAGCCAGCTGAGCTTTCTGAAGTGGTAACATCAAAGCAAGTGAATGAGACTATAAAAAATCAACTCAGAAATAATTTCTCCTGCTCACTTTGGCAGCACATATACTAAAATTGGAACGATACAGAAAAGATTAGCATGGCACTTGCGCAAGGATAACACACAAATTTGTGAAGCATTCCATATTTTTAAGAGGTAACACTCATAAATATCTAGGCAGCAAACTCAGGAGCACCCAACTATGTAAGACAAATCTTAATGGACATGAAAAACCTAATACCTAAGACCACAATCTTAACAGGAGACCTTAACACCCCCTTAGCTCAAAAAGATACATTAACCAGACAAAAAATTAGCAAGGAAGTAGCAGAACTGAACCACAGCTTGGAATAAATGGACCTGGTGGACATATACAGAGTGTTCCACCCAAGCACAGCTGAAAACACATTTTTTTCAGCTGCACGCGGGCCATTTTCCAAAATAGACCACATACTAGTCCAGAGGTCATGCTTAAGTATATGCAAGAAAATAGAAATTATCCCATGTGTATTATCTGACAACAGTGCGATGAAACTGGAAATAAATGACAAAAGATGCCAGAAAAACCCGCTAAATTCATGCAATCTAAACAACAACCTACTCAGCAATCAATGGGTCACAGAAGAAATTAAACAATAAATTCAACAATATCTACAGTTCAATGAAAACTCAAGAACAACTTACTGGAATTTATGGGATGCCATGAAAGCAGTTCTTAGAGGGAAAATCATAGCTATGAACTCAAACATTAGGAAAACAGAATTGGGACAAATAAATGCCCTAATGTTGCACCTCAGACATCTAGAAAAAGAAGAGCAAATGAAACCCAGAGTGCAAAGACACAAAGAAATCATAGAGATTAGAGCAGAAATCAATTCAATTGAGATGAAGAAAACAGTTCAAAGAATCCACAAATTAAAAAGTTGATTCTAAGAAAGACTAAATAAAATTGATAAGCCTCTAGCCAACCTCATCAAAAAGAGGCAAGAAAAAATTCAAGTACGTGCAATAAGGAATGAAAAGAGTGAAATCACCACAGACCAAGCGGAAATTCAGAAGATTATCAATAGTTACTTCAAGAATCTTTACGCTCACAGAATAGAAGACACAGATGAAATGGACAGATTCCTTGAAAGGTACAAATTACCAAAACTGAACCAAGATATAACAACTCTCAATAAGCCAATAATAGCCAACAAAACATGAAAGGTAATAAAAAGCCTACCGACAAAGAAAAGTCCTGGTCCTGATGGATTCACACCTGAATTCTGCAAGAAATTTATAGAAGATATAATCCCTACACTCCTCAAACTCTTCAATGAAATTGAAAAGGAAGCAGTCATCCCAAAATCATTTCTGGACCTAAGTATAATACTGATTCCAAAAGCAGAGAAAGATACAACTAAAAAGGAGAACTATAGGCCAATCTCCCTCATGAACATAGACACAAAAATGCTCAATAAAATTCTAGCAAAAAAAAAAAATCCTAGCAAATAGAATACAGCAAATAATCAAGAATATCATACACCATGACCAGGTAGGATTCATCCCAGGGATGCAAGGATGGTTCAATATTTGAAAATCTATAAAGGTAATACACTATATTAACAGACTAAAATCTAAAAACTACATAATAATCTCAACTGATGCAGAGAAAGCTTTTGACAAAGTCCAACACTCATTCATATTCAAAGTCCTACAGAAAATTGGAATAGATATACTCTACTTTAGCTTGATAAAAGCCATCTATGACAACCCAAAAGCTCATATAATCCTAAATTGGGAAAAACTGAAATCTTTTACTTTTAAATCAGGTACAAGACAAGGATGTCCTCTATCACCCCTCCTATTTTTTTTTTTTTTTTTTTTTTTTTTGTCTTTTTGAGACAGGGTCTCACTATGCAGTTCAGGCTGGCCTCGAGCTCACTTTGTAGCTCAGGCTGGTCTCGAACTCACAACAATCCTCCTGCCTCAGCCTCCCGAGTGCTGGGATTACAGGCATGCGCCACCACGCCCGGCTAACCCCTCCTATTCAATATAGTTGTGGAATCATTAGCAACAGCCATTAGAAAAAAGGAAGAAGTAAAGGGAATAAGAATAGGTAAAGAAGGAGTTAAATTATCACTATTTGCATGTGACATGATACTTTACTTGGAAGACCCCAAAAATTCCACCAAGAAACTACTAGAACGGATACGGAAATTCAGTAGCATAGCAGGATACAAAATCAATACTCAAAAGTCAATACAGTCTACACAGATAACAAGCACACCAAAGGGGAACAATAGAAACAATACCTTTTATAATAGCACCATGGAAAATGAAATACCTTGGGACTCACTTAACTAAGGAAATCAAGGATCTTTTCATGGAAAATTACAACACTCTAAGAAAAGAGATTATAGAGGATCTCAGTAAATGGGAAGATATTCCATGCTCCTAGACAGGAAGAACCAACACTGTGAAGATGGCCATACTCCTAAAATTGTTGTACAGATTTAATGAAATGCCTATCAAACTGCCACCAACATACCTCCCAGACCTAGAGAAGTCATTCCTAACATTTATTTGGATCCACAAACGACCTAGAATAGCAAAGGCAATCTTGGCCAGTAAAGACTAGGCAGGCGATATCACACTTCCTGACTTGAAATTATACTACAAAGCCACTGTGGTAAATTCAACATGGTATTGGCAACAAAATAGACCCCGGGATCAATGGAATAGATTAGAAGGTGCAGAAGCATCTATGAACACACTCAGCCATCTGATCTTTGACAAAGGAGCCAAACATACTCACTGGAAGAAAGACAGCCTCTTTAACAAATGGTGCTGGAAAATTTGGCTTTCCACATGGAAAAAACTAAAACTTGACCCAGCTCTATCATCATGCACTAAGCTAAAGTCAAAATGGATTAAAGATCTAAACATTAAAATAGAAACACTCAATCTCCTGGAAGAGAAAGTAGGAGGAACTCTTGAAGACATAGGGGTAGGTAAAGAGTTCATGAACAAACATATATTTGCATGGGAAGCACTTCAAAGAATCAACAACTGGGATCAACTCTTCTTGAGGAGTTTCTGCATGTCAAAAAAAAATTGTCAACAGAGTGAAAATACAACCAACAAATTTTGAAAAAATTCTAACTAATAAGCAATCAGACAAAGGTCTGCTGTCTAGAATATATAAAGATATAAGATATAACAGTGCCTCAAATTTAAAGACCCAATTCAGAAATGGGCATCTGAGATGAATACACACTTCTCTGAGGACGAAATTAAAGAGGCGAATAAATATATGAAAAAATGCTCCACATACCTAGCCACCCATGAAATGCAAATAAAAACAACACTGACATACCATCTCACTCCAAAAAGAATGACTATCATAATGAAATCAACCAACAACAAATGTTGGAGAGGTTGGCGGGGGGGAAGGGAACACTTCTCCACTGCTGATGGGAATGCAGACTGGTACAACCATTGTGGAGGTCAGTGTGGAGACTCCTCAAAAGAGTAGGACTGGAAATCCCATTCAAGCCAGCTATCCCCCTAATGGGAATTTTCCCAGAGGAACTGAAAATATTGTATCATAGTGATTCATGTGTACCTATGTTTATAGCAGCTCGATGTGTGATAGCAAAATCTTGGAAACAACCAAGATGTCCATCACATGAGGAATGGTTGAAAAAGATGTGGTATTTCTATATAATGGAATATTACTCAGCTATTAAGAATGATAAGCTTGAAGCATTTATATTGTTTATTTCACTTATGAGTATTTGTTCAAGTTGAACATACACTCATAAGTGAAATAAACCAGGCACACATATGTAAATATCGTATACTCTCCCTAGTATAAGACGCAAAAAGAAGATATACAAATAGAAATGTACAACTACTAAAAACAACCGAGTCAGATAAGGCAAAGTGAATGGCATATGCTGCAGGGTACTAATCAGCTTTTCTTCTGGATGGTTAACAGTCTAAGTTCACAGATCAAAGTTGGAAATATAGAAGAGCCACAAGGCCAGCCAACATTTTGGCCCTAGCCTTTCAAGGTCAGCGAAGACTCAAGACATAGGAGAACCTGTACTGTAACATCATGAAACTCAGTTGAGCTCCAAATTTTCTGAACAAGGAGATTATGGAGCCACAGATGAAAGAGATTAAAGTTCTATAGTGTGCCTGGGGAGAGTCACACGGAGAGAAAACTTTCTCTCAGGCCCTCACAGAGAGCAAACTGGTCAAGCATTGGCCGTGACTCATCCACAAGGATGACACAGACAAAGGATCTACAGAATAAGGTACAGGATTACAAGATAAACCTTGAGAGGACTTTACTGACCTCATCAGAAACAAAAACTACATGTTTTGTTATATAGGTCTTGCTCTATCCAGGTCTTAACCATCCAGCAGAAAAGTATAAAAATGAGGTATACAATGTGGGGCCATAATAATAATTTGAGCTGTAAATGGGTACAGTCAACAACTTCGTCAGATAACTCAGTATTTTTGTGGAATGCTGGACTGTGTTGGATTGTGTCATTGAGTTCAGGCACCTAAATTGGTTGAATGACAGTAGAATGCCCATCTTTGACAGGTGTAGACAAAGGAAGGGGTATAGAAAGGAAGAATCATGATGTGTGTGTATGGACAGTACAGTTGGAATAGATAACACCATGCTTCTACATAATTCTATGAGAGGCAAGATTTGCACTAATGGTGGTTGGACAGGATAGTATGTCGGATTCTAATACTATGGACAACCACTAGGAAAATAACAAGGTAGAAAGTATTAATTATTGAATCTTTGATATAATTCATGCATAAAAAATAATATATGTAAACAGCTACACTCTTAATTTAGTGATAAGAATGTTTGTACGTATAATATCATGTATGCACCTTGTACGATACCAAAATATTATGAAAACAGTTTGCAGTGTATTAATTTATCGAATCCATCCTGTTAAGGTGTCTTAAAACTGTCTCATTGATATTTGTACTTCAATAAAATAATAAATAAATAAAAGAAATAATTTCATATATGTATATATATATATATATATATATATATATATGCATCAAATATTACCACAACCTACCTTAGGAAAGAAATATTAACAGATATGAAAAATCAAATAAACACTAATACAATTATTCTAGAGGATCTCAATACCCCTCTGTCATTATAAAAAGATAGATCAATTAGATGAAAAAACCCAATGAATTAGAATTGAACCAAATTTTTGAACAGGAACTTCACAATAACATCCAAGAAAATAAGAAATCAATCCAATAAAGGATTTAAAAGACCTCTACATTCAAAACTACAGTACTCTGAAGAAGAGATTGAGGAGAATATCAGAAAGTTAAATGCTACCCCTTGTTTTGGGGTAGTAAAAACCCACAGTGAACATGGCCATACTTCTAAAATGGTTCTACAGATTGAATGCAATTCCAATAAAGATATCTAATAGCACATCTCACTTAATTAGATAAAATAATCTTAAAATTTCATTTGGAACTAGAATAAACCTAGAATCATAAAGGCAATTCTAGGCAACAAAGGCAGGAAGCATCACAACCCCTCACTTGAAATTATACTATAAAGCTACTGTGATAAAAAAAACAACATTGCACTGGAATTAAAAAGAGACCTGGGGCTCAGCAGAACATATTAGGAGATGCAAAAACATCTTCAGACATACTCAGCCACCTTGTCTTTGACAAATGTGCCCGACACATTCACTGGAAGAAAGACAGCCTCTGTAGTAAATGGTGCTGGAAAAACTGTCAAGGAGAGCTTGAAGTGAAGCTCAAGCTTGGTTAAAGGTGGCCAATTAATGGTTACTTCAGTTTGTCATTTTCTTTCTTTTTTTTTTTTTTTAAATGTCTTTTGAGACAGGGTCTCACTATGCAGTTCAGGATGGCCTTAAGCTCACTTTGTAGCTCAAGCTTGTCTTGAACTCACAACAATCCTCCTGCCTCAGCCTCCCAAGTGCTGGGATTACAGTCATGCGCCACCACACCCAGCAGTTTGTCATTTTCTAGGCTATGTTTCATGCTATTGTTATTGCTCATGGTGACACTTCAGCCAAAATGACATAATTGTAGTAACTAGCTATTCTTCCAAACATTCCAAGACTAAGAAACTAAGGGACATGGAAAATATCATGCTTCTGCACATGCTGAAGATTAAAACTGTGTCTTTCATCATGCACTAAACTAAATTAACAATGGGTCAAAGATCTGAATATTAAAAGAGAAGGGGCTGGCCAGATAGCTCAGAGGATTAAAGCATCTACTTAGGCAGATGCAGAGTCTGGGATTCAATCCCCAGCATGCCATAAGATGGTCACTGAGGCTGGGTGTAGTGGTGCATGCCTGTAATTCCAGCATTTGGGAGGCTGAAAACAGGAGAATCACTACAAGTCTGATCTGTGTAGTGACAATCTGTAGACCCTGTACTAAATACATTTAAAAAGTAAATCCACAGAAACATAGATAGAATAGATAAACTCTTGAAGACATTGGTAAAACTGATGAATAAAGCCCCAAACACAGACAGGAACTATCACAAAGAATCAACAACTAGGATCATCTTATTAGAGATAGCAAGAGAAACCACCCACACAGTGAAGAGGCCGAGGGGGAAAAATGATGCTTGACAGCTGTTCCTCAAAGATTACTACCAAGAGCATGTGAAGGAGGCCCAGGCCAGATAGCTAAGGGGACTACAGTACAGTGATCAGGGTGTTCCCCCTGGTGTGCAGTGCTACCCCACCTGGGGCGCACTAAGATGGTGACAGAGGTCGGGTGTGGTGCTGTGTGCCTGTAATTCCAGTGCTTGGGAGGCTGAAAATAGGAGGATCACTGTAAGTCCAGTCTGTGTAGTGAGGCCCTGTAAGATTCTATACTAAATATATAAAAAAGAACATGTAAAGAACTAAAAAAAAAAAAAAAAAAAACAGACTTCTCAAATTTAAAGACCCAGTCCAAAAGAGTATCTAAGATGAATGCACACTTTTATGGAGATAAATACCATTGAAAAATAAATATACAAAAAAATATTCTACACCACTGACCATTTGAGAGATGCAGACAAAACAACACTGAGATTCCATCTCACTTCAGAAAGAATGGCTGTTATCAAGAAATCAACCAATAGCAAATGCTGGAGGGACTTCATGGAAAAAGAAATTCTTCTTTACTATTCGTGGAAGTGCAGACTGGTACAACCACTGTGATTCCTCAAACGCACTAGGATTAGAGGTCCCACTTGACCCAGCTATTCCTCCACTGGTTATCTTCCCAGAATGATGAATTAAAAACATCATACCATGATGTTCTATGTGCACCCCATGTTTGTAGAAGCACAGTTTGTAACAGCTCGATCTTGGAAACATTCCATATGCTCATCAACCAAGGAAGGGATAGAAAAAGATATGATTTCTTTACTACATTGGAGTACTATTCAGCCACAAAGAAGAATAAACTGGAAACTGTTATAAAAAATTTATGCAACTCGAGACCATACCCATAATACGTGTTAACAACACATTGTCTCATTAGTGTGAGAAGCTGAAAGAGTAAATAAGATTAAAAAATGGGAAATGGAAAGAAATTTCAAAATAAAAAGAGAAGCTGGGATGGGGAAGAGGAGAAAAGAAGGAAGAGAAGAGCAAAACGAACCAAAATATTTATACTGACACATGAGATAAGGTAGTTATGCTACAAATTTCTCTTAATTCATTGAAAAGAAAGGTCTGTGCTAATATTGTTTGGATGATTAAGTGCCTATATCTTATACTTCAAGGAGCTAAAGATAATAATTCCCAATGTATTAACCTTTTGTCATTCTCCTATGATCGTGTTTTAAAATTTTTGTGGTTTTTTTCTCTTTAAAAAAAAATTTTTCAAAAATATGTAAATTGCTCCTTCAAACACTTGACAGTGAACAAAAAGGGAAGACAATGAAGGGAAGTGATGGAGACCGAGACTATGTGCTCGTTTTCAGCTTAAGAGGAATTAAATGCAGGGCAAGTTGGCAATCACTTTCCCTTTGCTTCTTTCGTGTTGTTTATCTAGTTCCCTTGTGGCTCAGATCACACCGCAGTACAATTAGATCTCTCTTTCTTAACAGGACACCTTAATTATTGCGTTGTAGTCCATACTGAAAAGCTTGCTGCACCTGAATTAACAGTGGAGGATGACTGAAGAACCACAATCCTGAAAGAAATAGTGATGCTAGAGGTGGAAGAGAGAGCTGCGGGAGGGTAAAAGGCACTTCGGGCTTTGAGCCAAGGGGACAGGACAGTACATGTGACGCAGGAGCTCTTTAGTAAGGAATACAGAGGTGGAAAGTGGAAGAAATCTCATCAGATGAACTGGTTTAGGCTGACACGGATCTACTGACAGGCAGAGGAGGGAGTGCTGAGAATATAAAGCATCATAAGACAGCTAGAGAAGACTAGGAAGTTAATAAAAAGACTGTCAAAGGCCAAGACAGGAATGCTAACCTCTTAATAACTTCACTCAGTCATACACAACCATGGTGCATACTAAAATCACCTAAAGAACATTTAAAAACAGTGAATTACATGCCTGCCCCCAGACATTCTGATTTAAGAGATCTGCAAGGAGACCCTGGCTTTGATGCATTTACACCCAGTGTTAGGAACGTGCAAGCAGTGATGGGATGCACTGGCTTGGCAGAACTTGAGCATTTAAAGGGAAAGGATTAGCTTCGGCCATCAAGATTTCAAAGAGAGAAAAAATGAGAGTAGACCATCCAACAGCACACATACAGAGACAGTGAATAATACTGTCCACAGTCCACTGACTCTTCTCTGCTTTATCGGATATGAAAGAAATCGTCCGTTATGGATGTGGTTTTTCTCACCAGGCACACAGACTTCTGTGAAGGTGGGTTATCCCTAGAGGTGTTTCTCTCTCAACCCAGAGATTGGAACACCTCTATTGGGTTGTACACTTTTTTATTTTATGCAAATCAAAATGAAAACATATGTAAAGCAACTATGTTCCTAGTCAGTACCTATATCTCAGACCATGATTTATTAATATTTTTACTACTATCACAGGCACAAATAAAATCACATAGTCCTGTTCCACAAATCTTAATTTCATCATTGTTAAGTATAAATGGGCCTAGAGTGACTTGATAAATTGACTGAGGGAGATTGAATACAGTGTGTTAAGGGTGATATATCAGTGACACAAAAGGGAAATGAAATACAACCCCAGTATCCCTCCTTCTAGGTGTGATATAAAAGCAAGAATGAGATTATTTTGGCCTACAATCCCAGGATTTAACAGATTGAGGCAGGAGGATCCTGGTGAATTTGAAGCCTGTCTGGACTACAAAGTGACTTCAATTTCAGCCTGTACAATAGAATAGGGCCCCTTCTCAATAAACAAATAAATAAACAAACAAACAAGACTATAGTTAGTTAACATCAACTGTAAGTAATAAGCAACAAAATATAATTCTAACACAACCTTGAAACTAATACAAAACAAGTTTCTTACCCACAAATTAAATGGCAAGAACAACAGCTAACATTTTCAACTTCATATCAGAGTTAAATGCATCATTTCATCTAATCTTCATAATGTCACTACAAGATAAGAGCTGTTATTATTATTGCCCTATTTCACAGAAGAAATCAAAAGAGAAACTTGCTAGTGATCAGAGTCTGTAAGTGGTAAAGTCAGGATTGAACCTGAATCTTAAATCAATGACTTGCCCACTGTGTTTCAATGCACAGCAAAAATCAAAGTAGAAAGCAATTATGCTACATGCAGGTCAGCTTTAAGGTGAGTCGCTTTCTCCAGCCAGTCTCTCCTGCTCTTTTCTCACAAACTTCTTAAAATAAGAATTCCTTAGCTTGAAAAGGCTGCTGCATAATCTTTTGTACACAGCAAGAGAACACTTATATTGTGTGGGATCTTATTGTTATTTGTCCTTTTTTTTTTTTTCTAAAGAGAAATATATGCTTCAGCCCACTTGCATAATAAGCTGTTTGCAGGAATTGGGAGACAAAAGGTTGGGGAACTAGTTTATGGAAACAGATTGGGAAACAAAGCCTCCTAGAAGCACGTGGAGTGCCCCTGGTGTCCAGATTTATGTTACTCTACTGACACCTTCTGGCTTTCTTATGAAGTGTTTTTTTTATAGTTGTCAGTCTGGTTGTGCAGATAGGTTAGAAATATTTTCACAGTATTATATATTACAGAACAAGAACCTTAGAGTATGAGTTGCAACAGACATCGTATCTTTAGACTAAGTTCTTCGTTTCATATATTAGTTTACTTATTTGATTTTGGAGTTGGCGGAGGTCATATTCTGTTTCTCAGGCTGACCAGGAGCTCTTGGGTTGCAGCAATCTCAGCCTCGACAGCAGCTAGGACTACAGGCATGCCGCACTGCTTGGCTTTATTAGATCATCATTTCCATTTAACTAAGGAAATACTTAAAAAATCTGAGTCTCATCCCAGGGTCTGTGACAGTCAATTGTTATTATTCTATCAGAAAGAGCTACAGCCAATTTACTAATTTTTAAAAAAATCATCCACATGTGCCTCAGACTTTTAGCCACCAGAGCTGTGGTAATACAATGACCTGTATCCTTTAATGCTATATAAAGCGTTCTGTTAGCATTTTTTTGTTCATTGTACAAAACAATGCAGGACAGCAATGTCAGGTCCTTGCCATGCTCATTGTCTATCTTAATGCCTAGCTTTGCTGTTTTGATTGTCAGCTGCACACAACCTGGAAAACACTGTTATACTTGGAAGTCTGTATCTGTAACGTGACCTGAGGCGCCCAAATATATCATTAGAACAAGACAAATCTCATAAAAATAGATCAAATAAAAAGGGCCGGCCAGACAGTTCAGCAGATTAAGGCGCTTGCTCGGGCAGATGCAGGGACTGGAGCTCGATCCCCAGGCTGCGTTGCTGGCCTGCCTCCCGGGGCATGTTGAGAAGGTGAATGAGACATAAGACTGGGTGCGGTGGTGCACGTCTGAAATCCCAGCATGAGGGAGGCTGATAAATACATGAGAAATAAAGACGAATCTGACATCAGTTGGATTTGCCATTATTATTATCATTATTATTATCATTATTATTTTGCTTCATATTCTCTTTAATTGGAGGATTACTCGGGGTTTTAAGTATATTTTTAAAAATATGTATCTGTATTATCCTACAATAGTAAAACTACCACCAACATCAAGATACAAAACAAAAATACACATATGAGTGCCACGTGGACTCTTCAGTGTAAAATTTCTTGTAACGTCCTTACTCCTTCCTATTAAAAATGTTACTCTCAATTTCTACAAGCCAAGGAGTTTCTATTACCTCCAAATCCTTTAACCCTTTTTTTTACATAAACATGAGTATCTTGAATTCAATATTGATTTTTTTACTCAATTTGGATATCATCAAAGGTTAACTCAATCAGTTTATGAGTAATAATTCACCTATCTTTGTCAGTATGTTTTATGCAAATTTTAATGATTCTTTAGTATTTTTCTGTTGCTAATTTTTTTTTGAGATTTGCTTACCCTTTATTCCAGAAACTTGGCATGTATTAATCCATTTTTGCCCACAATTCAACGACAAATCTATTTATATGAACTACTATCTGAAGCAGTAATTACTGGTCTTCCCAATTAATATTTCAAGCATACCTACCAGGGCCTTGAAAATATTTTCATAAATTTACATTATCAGCACTAACATTATGACCTTTGGGGTATTTTAGGACATAAGTTACCACTTTCCAAGTTTGTCAGATTAACATTTAGAACGTCCTTGTCCTACCCACAGTGACACAGCACTTCCATCTAACATACATTTGGCTTATTGATACCCATCTTCCTAGTACTGCATAGCAAAAATAAAACAGTATTTATTTGCCGGGTACACTGAATATTCGGAATCCACTTTGATAACTTGAAACTACATAAACTGAAATTTTTATTGTTTTTTGAAGAGCAAAGAACAATGAGACAGTTTCAAGACAAATTAACAGGACAGATTCAATAATTAATACATTGCAGACTGTTTTCATAATGTTTTGGTATTGTACAAGGTGCACAATGTTTTGGTATTATACTTACAGACATTATTATAGCAGTTGTCTTTAATCAGAAATTTAAGAGACTGTAGCTGTGTACTTACTTTTTTATACCTGAATTGTATCCCAGATTCAATAATTAATACTCTCTACCTTGTTATCTTCATAGTGGTTGTCCATACATAGTACTACAAACTGATGTAATAACTTGTCCTGCCACTATTAGTGCAAATCTTGCCTCTCATATAATTATGCAGAAGTACTGCATATTTATCCTAATAAATGTGCAAACACATCAGGGTTCTTCCTTTGTATCCCCCCTTTTCTTGTCTAGACCTATCAAAGATGGGCACTCTGATGTCATTGAACCACTATAGGTGTCTGAACTTGGTGACACAATCCAACACAATCCAGCATTCCACAGTAATAGTGACTTACCTGAAGAAGTTGTTGACTATAGCCCTTTATAGCTCAACGTATTGTTATGGTACCACATTATATACCTCATATTTATACTTTTCTGCTGGATGGTTAAGACCGAGCTAGAGCAAGAGATATATACCAAAAAATGCAACTTTTGTTTCTGATGAGGTCAGTCAAGTCCCCTCAGGGTTTATCTTAAAATCCTGTGCCTTACTCTGTAGATCCTTTGTCTGTGTCAGGCATTTGGATGAGTCACAGCCAATGTTTGACCAGTTTGCTCTCAGAGAGAGTCTGAGAGAAAGTTTTCTCTCCATGTGACTCTCCCCAGGCACACTATAGAACTTCTATCTCTTTCCTCTGTGGCTCCATAATCTCCTTGTTCAGAAAATTTGGAGCTCAACTGAGTTTCATGATGTTGCAGTACAGGTTCTCCTATGTCCTGAGTCTTCGCTGACCTTGAAAGGCTAGGGCCAAAATGTTGGCTGACCTTGCGGCTCTTCTATTTCTCCAATTCTTGATCTGTGAACTTAGGTTGTTAATCATCCAGAAGAACAGCTGATTAGTACCCTGCAGCATATGCCGTTCAGTTTGCCCTAACTATCTCACTAAATTCTTTTTAGTTGTTCTTGCATACTTCTATTTGTATCTCTTCTTTTGACTTCTTATAATAGGGAGACTATATGATATTTGCACATGTGTCTGGTTTATTTCACTTATGAGTATATGTTCAAGTGGCATCCACTACAATATAAATACTTCAAGTTTATCATTCTTTACAGCTGAGTAATACTCCATTATATAGAAATACCACATCTTTTTCAACCATTCCTCATGTGATGGACATCTTGGTTGTTTCCAAGATTTTACAATCACAAATTGAGCTACTATAAACATAGGTACACATCTATCACTGTGATATAATGATTTCAGTTCCTCTGGAACAATTCCCAATAGGGGAATAGCCGGCTTGAATGGGATTTCCAGTCCTACTCTTTTGAGGAGTCTCCACACTGACCTCCACAATGTACCAGTCTACATTCCCACCAGCAGTGGAGAAGTGTTCCCTTTTCCCCACAACCTCTCCAACATTTGATGTTGGTAGATTTCCTTATGATAGCCATTCTTTCTGGAGTGAGATGGTATCTCAGTGATGTTTTAATTTGCGTTTTGTGGATGGCTAGCAATGTGGAGCATTTTTTCATATATTTATTCACTTCTTAGAGAAGTATGTATTCATCTCAGATGCCCATTTCTGGATTGGGTCTTTAAATTTAATGGACCTAATATATCTTAGTTCTTTATATATTAGAGAGAGCAGAACTTTGTCTGATTGCTTATTAGTTAGGATTTTTTCAAAATTTGTGGGTTGTATTTTCACTTTGTTGACAATTTCTTTTGATGTGCAGAAACTACTCAAGAAGAGTTGATCCCAGTTGTTGATTCTTTGAAGTGCTTCCCATGCGAATATATGTTCGTTCATGAACTCTTTCCCTACCCCTATGTCTTCAAGAGTTCCTCCCACTTTCTCTTCCAAGAAATTTAATGTTTTTGTTTTAATGTTTAGATCTTTAATCTATTTTGACTTTAACATAGTGCATGGTGATAGATCTGGGTCAAGTTTTAGTTTTCGTCATATAGAAAGCCATGTTTTCCAGCATCATTTGTTAAAGAGGCTATCTTTCTTCCAGTGAGTATGTTTGGCCCCTTCGTCAAAGAACAGATGGCTGAGTGTGTTGGTAGATGCCTCTGCATCTTCTAATCTATTCCATTGATCCCGGGGTCTATTTTGTTGCCAATACCATGTTGATTTTATCACAGTGGCTTTGTAGTATAATTTCAGGTCAGGAAGTGTGATGCTCCCTGCCTTGTCTTTAATGGTCAAGATTGCCTTTGCTATTCTAGGTCTTTTCTGGTTCCAAACAAATTTTAGGAACAATTTTGCTAGGTCTGGGAGGTATGTTGGTGGCAGTTTGATAGGGATTGAATTAAATCTTTACAACAATTTTGGGGGTATGGCCACTTTCACGATGTTGGTTCTTCCTATCCAGGAGCATGGAATACCTTTCCATTTACTGAGATCCTCTATAATCTCTTTTCTTACAGTGTTGTAATTTTCCATGAAAAGATCCTTGACTTCCTTGGTTAAGTGAATTACAAGGTATTTCATTTTCCATGGTGGTATTACAAAAAGGTATTTTTTCTATTGTTTCCCTCTCAGTGTGTTTGTTATCTGTGTAGACAAATGTCATTGACTTTTGAATATTGATGTTGTATCCTGCTATGCTACTGAATTTCCGTATCCATTCTAGTAGTTTCTTGGTGGAATTTTTGGGGCCTTCCAAGTAAATCATCATGTCATCTGCAAATAGTGACAATTTAACTTCTTCTTTACCTGTTCTTATTCCCTTTATTTCTCCCTCTTTTCTAATGGCTATTGCTAATAATTCCACAACTATATTGAATAGGAGGGGTGATAGAGGACATCCTTGTCTTGTACCTGATTTAAGAGTAAAAGATTTCAGTTTTTCCCCATTTAGGATTATATGAGCTTTTGGGTTGTCATAGATGGCTTTTATCAAGCTAAGGTAGAGTATATCTATTCCAATTTTCTGTAGGACTTTGAACATGAATGAGTGTTGGACTTTGTCAAAAGCTTTCTCTGCATCAGTTGAGATGATCATGTGGTTTTTATATTTCAGTCTATTAATATAGTGTATTACATTTATAGATTTTCAAATATTGAACCATCCTTGCATCCCTGGGATGAATCCTACCTGGTCATGGTGTATGATCTTCTTGATTATTTGCTGTATTCTATTTGCTAGGATTTTTTTTTTTTTTGCTAGAATTTTATTGAGCATTTTTGTGTCTATGTTCATGAGGGAGATTAGCCTATAGTTCTCCTTTTTGGTTGTATCTTTCCCTGCTTTTGGAATCAGTATTATACTTATGTCCAGAAATGATTTTGGGAGGACTGCTTCCTTTTCAATTTCATTGAAGAGTCTGAGGAGTGTAGGGATTATATCTTCTATAAATTTCTTGTAGAATTTGGCTGTGAATCCATCAGGACCTGGACTTTTCTTTGTCAGTAGGCTTTTTATTATTTTTTAGTTCAGTTTTGTTAATTTGTACCTTTCGAGGAATGTGTTCATTTCTTCTGTGTCTTCTATTCTGTGAGCATAGAGATTCTTGAAGCAACTATTGATAATCTTTTGAATTTCCACTGGTTCTGTTCTGATTTCACACTTTTCATTCCTTATTGCTTGTATTTGGATTTTTTCTTTCTTCCTGTTTTTTTATGAGGTTGGCCAGAGGCTTATCAACTTTATTTAGTCTTTCAAAGAACCAACTTTTTGATTTGTGGATTCTTTGAACTGTTTTCTTCACCTCAATTGAGTTAATTTATGCTATAATCTTTATTATTTCTTCTCGTCTTTGCTCTCTGGATTTCATTTGCTGTTCTTTTTCTATATGTTGAGGTGCAACATTAAGGTGTGTATTTGTTCCCATTCTGTTTTCCTAAAATGTGAGTTCATAGCTATAACAGCCCCTCTAAGAACTGCTTTCATTGCATCCCACAAATTCCAGTAAGTTGTGCCTGAGTGTTCATTGAATTGTAGATATTGTTCAATTTCTTGTTGAATTTCTTCTGTGACCTATTGATTGCTGAGTAGGGTGTTGTTTAATTTCCATGAATTTAACGGGTTTTTCTGGTTTCTTTTGTCATTTAGTTCCAGTTTCATTGCACTGTGGTCAGATAATATGCATAGGATAATTTCTGTTTTCTTGCATGTACTTACGCATGACCTCTGCGTAACTAGTATGAGGTCTATTTTGGACTAGTATGTGGTCTATTTTGGAAAATGACCTGTGTGCAGCTGAAAAAAATGTGTATTCAGCTGTGGTTGGGTGGAACACTCTGTATATGTCCAGCAGATCCATTTGTTCCAAGCTCTGTTTCAGTTCTGCTACTTCCTTGTTAATTTTTTGTCTGGTTGATGTATCTTTTTGAGCTAAGGGGGTGTTAAGGTCTCCTGTTAAGATTGTGGTCTTAGATATTAGGCTTTTCATGTCCATTAAGATTTGTCTTACATAGTTGGGTGCTCCTGAGTTTGCTGCCTAGATATTCATGAGTGTTACCTCTTGCTCTTGAATTTTTCCCCTTACCAATATATAGTGGCCTTCTTTGTCTCATTTGATCCTTCTGTTTGAAGTTAAGACTGTCAAAACAGAATTGCTACTCCTGCTTTTTGCTGAGGTGCTAGGGCATGTAGTATTGTTTTCCATCCTTTGACTTTGGGCCTATGAGTGTCCTTTTGAGTGCAGCATATTGTTGGATTTTGTTTCCCAATCTGCTGTGCCAATCTACTTCTCTTAATTGGTGAATTCAGTCCATTTATATTGATGGTTATAATTGAAATGCAATGACTTATGATTGTCATATTTACCTGTTGTTGTTTACTCATTTGTATCCTGTGTTTAATTGTCTGTCCTCTTTAGTGGGTTCCTTCTGTTCTCATTTGTGGAATTCTGGTCATTGTGGTCTCTCTCTAGAACATCCTTCAGTAGCCTGTGTAGGGTGGCTTTGTCATCATGAAATTCTTTAGTTGTTCTTTGTCATGGAAGTATTTCACTTCTCCATCATACTTGAAAGAGAGTTTTGCAGGGTCTAATAGTCTGGGCTGGAATTTTTTTCATACAGGACTTGAAGAACTCTGCTCTATGCTCTCCTTGCCTTCATGGTTTGTGTAGAGAAGTTGGCTCTAATTCTGATGAGTTTTCCTTTGAATGTGATCTGCTTCTTCTCTCTAGCAGCTTTCAGTATACTACTTTTGTGTTGGATTTCTGGGATTTTGACTATTATATGTCTTGGTGTGTTTTTACTTGGGTTGAAGTTATTTGTTGTTCTGTATGCTTTGGTTACCTGAATGTTGGATTGTTTCTTCATATTTGGAAGTTTTCTCTGATTACTTCTGCCCGTATTCTTTTTATGTCATTTGTATTGACTCCTCCATTCTCATTTATGTTGATTAATCTCACATTGTTCATCCTGGCATCACCTTGCAAGTGATGGATTATATTTTTCCTACATTCTCGTTGTTTTTAAGAGATCCTTTCTCACCTTTTTACTAGTTGCACCAGCGTCCTCAAGGTCTGAAACTGTGTCTTCTCTTTCACTCAAATGGTTTTGTAGACTCATGATTGATATTTTTAGTTCTTCTATATCTCTTTGACTCTGCTCATGCATTCTATTTCTTTTTTGTATTGCTTATTCCAGGAACCCGTCATATGTCTGATCTCCTCTATTTTTTTTTTTTAATATATGTCTTCTTTGGAGGTAGCTATTAATTCTTTTTCTACAGAGTTCCTTCCACTTTGAGTTTCCACTGTATATTTCCGGAAGTGTTTTTGTACTTCAGATGCTATGATTTCAAAGAATTCTTTTTTGATTTCAGAAGTTATTTCTGCTTTGAGTTCCTCACGACCTTTCTGCTGTTGTTTCTTTGCTTCCAACGCTGTTGATTCATACATTTCAGCTGGAATAGTGTTCTCTGCACTTGTTCTTCATGAGCATTGGGTTTTCCCCATATGTTTCTGGATTTGATTCTTTATTTCAGATGCTATGTATTCAAGTATATCTTTTTTTATTTCAGGTGTTAATTCTGGTCTGAGTTCCTTTATACCTTTCTGCTGTTCCTTTGCTTCTGTCTCTGTTCATTCATTCATTTCAACTGAGCTAGTGTCCTCTGCACTTACTGGTGGACTCGAGGTCTGAGATTGCATTTTTCTCCTTGTCTTTGTCATTTTGAATAGCACTGACCTCTGACCTTTGGTGTAGAGCTTCAGTGCAGCTATAACTTTAGTGGGTAATGAGATTTGGGTGCCAGCCTTTTAAGTTTGAGATTATCCAGTTATGCCTGACCTGGATCTAGGTTTTGTGTTCAGTTCTTTTTTCCTGCAGCTCCCGTGGTTTTCCTCTGCTGGGACCCTGGTCAGGGAATCACCGGGGGCGCAGAAGCTCTCCCTCACACTCCCCAGGCCGAGAAGGGGTGGATCTACTGCCAGAATAGTTACTAAATGTTCTGGCTTCCATGGTAGGCTTGGGGCCAGGGGCTCCTGGGGATTGCCAGGCAGGTTTGTCTGGTGTGTCTCAGGCAGGTTTCTGGCTAGGATGTCTTGGGGCCTGAGGCTCTG
>PVKA01002032.1:97369-133241 GCA_004027165.1 Ctenomys sociabilis
TTTTCTCATCTTAATTTCTCTGTGCTTTTCTTCTGCATTGTGCAAGTCTTTCTCTTTTTTCCTATTTACTCCAGCACTTTTACTTTGCGTCCACCCCTCCTTGAGTGTCCAACACTAACACAAGCTTGATCTTCACAGCCCTGCCACTTTGGAGGAGCTCAGATCTTTGCTCTAGAGTGCCGGTCTTCACAGTCAGCGTAGAAGGAAAAGAAAGACTTGTTGGACGCTGCAGCTGCTGCTCCTCCTCTGCTATTCATTGTTTTCTGCCTCCATGACTTGCTATCATTTGCGTTGGAGCCAGTGAAATAAGGACTGAACCCTCCAGTAACTGTAAGCTAAATAAACCTTTTCTGACTTCATTTTGAGGGTCGGGTATTTGTCCCAGCAATGAGTAAAAAGTAACACACGACCTGCTCTATAATTAAGCCCATAGGGCTAATGTACTCTCTCATAAGACATTCTATACTTTCTAAATGATCTCTGTAGACCACTACCTCAGCATCAACAGGTGGCATTTTCTTGATTATGAAGCTCTACTCCTTTCTTATGAACTGCAGTCCTATAACCTTTTCACTAGGGCATTCAAAAATACAGTCAATCCAAGCATAAAATTTTCTTATCCTAAATTTCTAATGGCTTTCAGTTAACATCATCTATAAAGGAGGAAGCAAACTGGATACACAATTAAAACTAGAATTAATGTCACACTATTAGATCGACACAATGGATTTCTTCTTAGTTTCTTACAAATATTCGAATATTAGTGCATTTCTTAGCAACTTACTTCTTTTCTTGCACTTGAAAGATGGAGAAATCAGCAACTGGGTGAGCATTTCTGCATGGTAAGTATGGGCTGCTGCTCAGTAGATGTGGGCCCCTTTGGACAGTGGAGGAATTTTGGATTTCTCTTAATCCCCACTCCAGTCCCCCACTTATATATATAAAATCTATCATTTTAATTGAATATTTCAAGTGTTCAAAAATAATGTAACAGCTCTCTGTGTACTCAGCATGAAACTCATGAAATTTAAGTTTACAAACAGAAAAAAAGAAGCTTTCTAGAGGAGCTCTGGGCCCTGGCACCTCCCAGCAATGTCCAGTGTGGAGCAGCCTTGGCCGGGTGAGGGGACAGGTGATATTTTTTTTAAATTTTGAATTAAGAAGTGTACCCACTGGACAAATACAAATTTACTATCCCAAAAGAGAAAACCAGTTTTGACAACATAGTCATGATGTCCAGGGTCCAATTCAAGCTAGCAAGACCAGCAAAGAGACAGGGAGAAGACCGCAAGAGGGGAAGAAAGGCTTCCACTGAGACAGCAGGAGCCTCTGAAGATGCCTCTGGAGGTAGAGTTTTAAGAAGCAGTGCAAACCTTCCTAAGGAAACTTATGGAAGCAAAAATCACAACACCTGCAGTGAACAATTCAGAGAGCTCCTGGAGAAAGGAGAGGCAAAAACTGAAAGCTTCAACAAGTTGTTAGAGAAGAGAAAGGAGTCCCGCACGGGAAAGGATGCTGAAAGCTCGACCTCCAGAAGAAAGCCAGGTATGCAGGAGAGGAGCTCGGACACAGCTCCCACTGACTGTGGGGGCCAGGAGAAGATGTGCCCTCCAAAGGGCCAAGCCAGAAAAACTATGAGAGGAGCCTCGCCCAGTAACAAGGGATAGAGAGACTGAGGTCCTGGGAAACCTTCGGGAGAAAGGACGGAGAGGCTGCAGAGCGGGAGCCAGTGAAGGAAATGGAGCAGGAAGAACCCACGCAGACCTGAGGAAGAAGAGAAGGCTGCAAAAGAAGAAAGCCGGCAAGGGTTCAGAGCTCCGCCTCGACGCTGGCGGCAGATTTCTCCACAGCACTGGGCAGGCAGTGGGCTCACATTCTCAGACCTGCGGGAGAACAGCTTCCACCCGCGAATTCAGTATCCAGCCAGACTGACATTTAATTTTGAGGGCCAAACAAAGCATTGTTTTATATTGACGAAGTCAGAAGATTTGTTTGCCATGTACTCTCTTTGTAAGGATTACTAGAGAATGTATTCTAGGGTCTAGGTAGCTGCTGCAAGCAACAGCGCGCTTTCCCCAGCAACACCCAAGATGGTACAGCGAACGACACATCATATCTCTACCTGCAGAGCGGGCAGTCGACAGCTCTGCTGGTGCAGCAAAGGGAACATTATTAGCTGGACACTGTTAAAAGCTATTCTTTAAATTTTAATAATGACTATCATAGGTGGTATATTAGGTTTATTTGTATGTTTTCTGATAAGAGAAGGAACCCAGAGTTTGTGCTCTGAGCCATGTTTTCAGCCCTTGAAAACAATTTCTAGACAGGTCTCACCAAGTTGCCCAGGCCGGGTCTCACCTGTGACTGCCTCAGCCTCCTTAGCTGGGATCCAGCCCAGGAGGAGGGACTCTCACCAAGGGAGTCTTTACAACAGAGATTTTTCACTTGAAAAAGAATAAAAGTCACTTCTTAGGGTTTTTTTTTTATTGTTGTTGTTTTGTTTGTTTTTTGTTTCTTTTGTATTTTAAGGAAGGGCCTACAGGGTGTTCAGGGTCTCACTACTAGATCAGACTCATAGTGATCTCCCTGTTTACAGCCTCCCAAGAGCTGGGATTACAGGCACACACCACCATGCCCAGTCTCAATTGTCACCTCAGTGCGTCCGGAGGCAGGGTGGGCCCGGCAGGTGGAAGAAGTCACCTCTTGTGTAACTGTCCTAATTTTCCTATTCTCCATTAAGAGGTAAACACTAGAGTGCTCCAAGCGAACCGAGGAGGTGACCACCGTGGAGACTGAGACGTTTGCTTCTATGGGGAGACTGCAATGATGGGTTCCAGCCACCCGAGGATGGCATCTCTTCTGCGAAGTTCAGTCCCAACACTTCCCAGCTCCAGCCGGGAGGAACTGGGAACACACGTGGGGGGGGATTAGATCATCAAATGAAAATGCCTGATTTGAACGCTGATCAAGGAAACCTTGTTGGAACCTACGATGGCCCCATTAAATGTGTTGAATAGTATCCAGAAGTGAATGCAATGGTCTCTGGTAGTTAGGAACAGAGTCAAGTTATGGGATCCCAGAACTTGTAATTCTGGGCCCTTCTATCAGCCTAAAAAGGTCTACACATTCTCAATGCCTGAAGACCAGCTGCTTGTGAGCACGGCAGGCCACAGAGTATTACTGTGGGACTTAGGGACATGAGCTATGTGCAGCAGTGCAGGAAGTCCAGCCTTGCTGTACCTGAGCATTTCCGAATAAGTAGGGTTATGTGTTAAGCTCTACTGAAGGCCGAGTGGCAGTTGAATACTCGGACCCAGGCCCTGAGGTGCAGAAGAAGAAGCATGCCTGCAAGTGTCACAGGCTAAAAGAAAATAATATTGAGCAGATTTATCCAGTCAATGCCATTTCCTTCCATAATATCCACCATACATTTGCCACAGGTGGTTTTGATGGACTTGTAAATATTTGGGATCCATTTAACAAAAAGTGACCATGCCAGTTTCCTCGGTACCCCACCAACATCGCATCACCAGCCTTCAGCAAAGATGGGACTATGCTTGCAATGGCATCATCATATATGTATGAATGGACAACACGGAACATCCTGAAGATGGTGTCCTCATTCGCCAAGTGGTAGATGCAGAAACAAAACCCAAGTCCACCTAATCATCTTGTGAAAGTGGTTTCTCTATGGAAAGCATTGTTGCCTACAAATGCATGCTTATCCCCTAAGGGATGTACTACAGTTCTTATGGGCCTATTGTTTAGTATGTGAAGTTTTGTGCTTTCTGTCTTATAAGAAATTTATCTCTGTATTTTTTAATACTTTGCACAGAGTGGGAAGTCTTTGTGTCCTTGTGCAGTAGTCTGAAGAATACCCACCTCCTCCCCAGCAAGCCCAGTTGTTTATGTGCAGTTGGGCTCTTTTTGTAGCATATCTGGAACTTTCTTATCCCTGCTGTCTAATAAAGCAGAAATTCAGAATCCTTAAAAAAAAGACAGGGGGCTAGCCAAATAGCTCAGCAGCTTAAAGCACCTACAAGTAGGCACAGGGGCTAGGGGTTCAATCCCTGGCCTTCTCTGCCAGTCCTGCCCCTGGGGCACACTGAGATGGCAGTTGAGACTGGGCATGATGGCACACACCTGTAACCCAGCTCTTCGGAGGCTGTAAACAGGCGGATTACTATGAGTCCCATTTAGTAGTGAGACTGTGAACACCCTGTAGGCCCTTCCCTCAAAAATGCAAAAGTGAGAAAGAGAGAGAGAAAGGTATTTCATGCATTTATCACAAACATAAAGATCTACAAGCTAAATATAACTGTTTAAAACAATATGAAAGATGCCTGTTAAAACAATATGAAAGATGCCTTTTTGCACTCATTTTTTTAAACTCAGAATTATATTTTGTAGATTTATCTACATAGAAGCATGTAAATTCTTGTTCATCCACTGTTATTTTGGTATAGTAATCTATTATAGAACTACAATAAAACTTATTTCCACATTTTCTGCTAATCAATATTTTCACTGTTTCTCATCTATGTTCTATTACAAATAATTCTGCCATAAGCATAGGCATCTTCATGGGCACATATGACGTTTCTCTAGGTGGTAGATACCAAATTTTTAACACGTATAGTAATCACTTGGAAGTTCGTTGGTTAAAAACCAATTGACATGTCCCACCCCTAACTTTTCTACTTCAGTATGTCAAGGTTGGGGACCTAGACTTTCTGCTTCTGACATGATCCTCAGTGACACTAATACTACAGGTCTTGGGAATTACACTTTAAGGGCATCTGTTTTAGGACCTATGCCAAGGAATGTGGCAAATGTACCTTCAACTTGATTAATTATGCCACAGGCTCCTTCCAAGACAACAGAATAATTGAGAAACATTAGTTTTTGTCAATTCTTTGTACCAAACATTTGGTATTGTCAGGTGTATAATATTTGCCAGTTTGTATGGTCCAAAATGATGTCCCACCATAGTTTCAATAGTCTTCAGATTGCTAGTGAGCTTAATCCATTTTCATGGGTTTACTGATCAGATGATTCACTTGTCTTGTGAAATGACCTTTCATAGCCAATGTTCATTTTGCAAAGTGTTGACATTTTCTTGATTTGTTGAAGTTTCAGAATTTTTTTAAACTATTCTTACTATTAATCCAATTTGTCTTTTAACACATATCATTTTTTCTGTTTAGTGTCAAATGGAGCTATTTCCCTAAAGATGTTTAAATGTGTGTTAAGAGAATTTTCTCTACTCTGAGAATATAAAGACATAGATATCTGGCTATATGGATTAGATATATAGAAACAATAGGTAGATATATCAGTAATACATATTTAGATATACAGATATAGGTAGATGTATAGATATACAGGTATATAGATATAAAGATTGTACTGGTTGATATGTTGTGTCCATTTAAGAAGTTTAAAAGTTTAATTGACTCAGCAGAGAGCCAGGATTCTTACTTTGTAAACACCCTCCCCTGTGCAGGAGGAGGGCATGGACATTGTGTGAGCTCTGCAATGCCACCCAAGGGGAGCCTGCTTATAATATAAGGAAGGGAAAGAGGCTGGTTAGAAGTGGCAGCTGCTGCCCTTCGCTTTGCTCTTTGATGTTTTCTGCTGCCATACACTGCTGCTTCCCACCATATGCCACTCTGCGTGGGAGGCAGCCAAATACAAACTAAAACTTCCACAAACTGTGAGCTGTATAAACCTTTCCTTCCTTAATTTTGGGTGTTGGATATTTTGTGCCAGCAACAAGTAAATAGTAACCAAGACAAAGATATAGTGTGTGTGTGTGTGTGTGTGTGTGTGTGTGAGAGAGAGAGAGAGAGAGAGAGAGAGAGAGAGAGAGAGATCTTCCTATGTTACCCAGCCCAGCCTCAAACACATGACTCAAGTGCTCCTCTTCCTG
This sequence comes from Ctenomys sociabilis, assembly GCA_004027165.1. NCBI lineage: Eukaryota > Metazoa > Chordata > Mammalia > Rodentia > Ctenomyidae > Ctenomys > Ctenomys sociabilis. Next base: position 103,302 of record PVKA01002032.1, read on the forward strand.
CCTCTGCCTTCCCAGTATCATGCATACTCCCCTGGTTCTGGTTCCCACACTAATTTTTTTTTTATATATATAGCAATTCTACCATATTTTAAGCTTCCGTAAGTGTGATGGTGTGTTTTGGTGGCTCCCTAATTTGCTTCGTTGGTCTATCTCTTCATTTTAATATACCCTTTGTAACTAATACAGCTTTTTCTTTTCCCTACCCCATCTTGTTTTCCCTCAGAATTGTCTTGCCTTTGCTAACTCATATATGTGATGGGACTCTGCTTTTCTGAGAATTTTGTTGATTTAAAAAAAAAGTCATTGAGGAGATGAAATATATTTATTCTTCTCAACCAATGTCAGCTGTGGGGACAGTGACCGTTCAACTCACAGGAGGCAACATACCTCACCCAGCATCCAGTTTACTTGGCCTCTAGAAGAAAGAACACACAATACCATTAATAGCAATATGAAGTTTGGTAACTTCCAGGCCTGATTCCTAATTTCCTAAACTCACCACACCTGGGAGCATGCATGATCAATAAAACTGAGCCTATAAAGCTTAACAGCCTAGTATGGGCCCTTAGCAGTGAAGGTCTTCGAGCTTTTGTAGTCACCAAGGGCCATCAGTTTGTCATGTACTCCGAGCACATGAATAGCTCCCATTCTTCAGTGCAGAGGCATCTCTTTAACACTGGCAGACTCACTGATTTTAATGTCTTTAATAACTGACAATGCCAATCAGATATTGGGCTGGTACCTAGCCATCTCTGCCATAGCCAGATCTTATAATTATTGTTAGTGTATGGAAAGTACTTGAGTTTTTCCCCCTTGTTAACGGTCATGCCTATATTTTTCTTCTGACTTTAGTGTAATGTTAAATAGTAATGGGATTAATAGGTAGCTCTGCCTTATTGTTTTTGGCCTTACGCAGTCTTTGTGCGCATATGTGAAACAAATCCAAATGAAACCAGGTCGGCGGTCATGGATCTGTACAAGAATATTTATCTGCACTGGAGCCAAGCTTCAGATACACAGACTTCTGGATCATGTGCCTGTGGTTGCAGGCATCTGTTTTCTTTTTCTGCCTTCTCTTATAATCTCAGTATAGACTTCAATCCCAGTATGTGTATAGAATTTTTCAAACTGAACATTGAACTCAAGGCCCTATTTATAATTAAATTTTTTCTCTTTTGCTCCCAAAGACAGCTAAATTTCCAACTTTCACATATTGTACAGTTTATTTTCTTCATTATTGACACATGGGCTTGCTCTGACTCTGTCATAAATTCAAGCATGAATTTTAATTTAAACCTAAAAACATAGTACAGTGTTATAGCATTATCACGGTGCTGGCTTACCAGGGTGCTAGTGGGTCCCAAGGGTCCAGCTTTTTGTGTGTCTTCAGCAAAAATCAGACATGTCACACAGTTACAAAAGAGCATGCAACCTTTACTGTGGGAATAGTATGCTCAAAGAGAGCAGCTTGCACCACAAAGAAAACTGATGTGAAACCCAAGGACATGAGCCAAAGTGTCTTTTATCTCTGGTCAAGAGCCTACATCCCTCCAGGGTCTATCCTGGGCCTGTTTGATGTCCTGCACTTAATCCCAGCCTTTGTGTTAATGGTGCTTGTCCTTTACCAAATTCATTCTGCTCGAATTTCTTCCACAAGGTCTAGCCCATTCGGATAAAGCAATAATGAGTTAGTGGCCAAAGTTCACTTTCAAACAGTTTGAGGTCTTTCTTCACTTTAGCTTGACTTGGGGATTTACCCCCAAGTGCTGGTTATAAGCTATTTCTTTATGGCTATTATTTGAGAATTAGAGAGGTAGGTCCTTAAACAGTCAGGGCTGGGGCCCTTAATGAATCTTAAGATGGTGTTAGCCAGTGAAGCTATGCACTGGCCCTTACTACTATTCTATCCTCTCTTAAGAGATCTGAGCACCTGAAAACCTTTATGGAGTGCTGAAGGAAGAGGAAACATCTTTCTGGCAAATGAAGGTATAGATTTCTCACCCTCCCCAGATTAGTGGGCAGAAGGTCTGTGAAAGAGGATTTCAAGATGGTATGGATCTGTTGTAATGAGTATCCAGGGATAGTCACAGGTCCCGAGCAGTCAATAGTTTCTTTTCACACCACCTGAGCATATTTCTGGGAGAAGACTATAACTGAGTTAGTTTAATTTGTTTCTTTCTTTAGAAAATTGTGCAGCTAGCTCAGAGGAGATGAGAAATCTTCTGAGTAAAGATTTTGAGGTATTGCTGGAAGACAGGAAGTATAACCTAAAGCCAAGAGAAGAGAATCCTGATTAGTCTGCGAAGTGGGCATGAGTCAACAAGGCAAAGAAGAATGAGGAGGACATAGGTATGAAGCTCTGATAAGGGACAAGACTTAGCCCCTGAGGGATCTGAGAAAAGAACTCAGCCAGGATCCCTACCTGTGGTTACTACTGAGATTGTTATAGGCCTCAATTACATGTTTTAGTATGGCAAGATTGGTTTCTAACTTTTGGGAATTATTTTCCCCAAAACAGTAGGTTTTGTTAAGTATTGATGGGGCAAAAGAGACTCCATTGTAAAGTTTAAATTCACCTAAGCTATAGATAAAATCACTCCCTCATCCCTACCATGTAGCTAATCATAAACTAATTTAGAAAAAAAAACAGAGGCATAAAATAGGAACAAATAGTCAGGACAACTTGGGGAAGAGGGCAAGCAAACATTAAGCAACACCGCCCCATGACAGACATATGGTCAACAGTGCCTGGGAAATGTAAATGTTCTTGTAAATTCCTAAAAATGAGGTAAAACGGTTACTATGGAAACCTGAGAAGTATACAACCTGAAAGCAAAGCTTAGGTGGGTACTGACACTATGGAACCCTGATCCAAAAGTCAGGGCATTGTTCAGTCATGAGCTTCCAATAACAGCTTTCTTGCTCCTTCTGCCCCACCCTTCCACATGCCAACTTGTGTTGGAGCTAGAAGACTGTGGACTGAAACTTCTATACACTGATCTGAAATAAACCTTTCCTCCTTTAATTTGTGACTGCCAGGTATTTTCTTCTAGCAACAAAAAACTCAGACAAGGAGGTTCTGCTGGCAACCTTTAGAGCTGTCCCTAACCTGGCCTGGATGCGGAACGGTTTTAGGAATGAGCCCAGATCAGATCTGAAAGATAGATCGGTTGAAGAAGTGGACATCTGGAAAGATGCTGACCATTGCATATCTCCTCCTCATTTCTATCACAAGTAAAAGGTACAGTATGGAATAGGGAGTTTCCACAAAAGAAGTAGAGGCGAGTGTTTGGAAGAGAAATGAAAGCGAGTTTGCTTGTAGTCAGGCAAATTTGTGGAGGATGTTAGTCCTACATGAGATGGGGTACTGCTAAGATGGTCTCCTGCTGCTGTTTGCACCCAGAGATCCACGATGATCTGAATGATCGCCAGAGTGGCCCTGAAATGGCCCAAGGCTCCACAGTACAGTGCCCAGGGATTTTCTCCTGGCAGAGAAAATGGTGTTGATTTGGTCAGGGTTGCTGGGTTCTTAGCAACCACAACATAGGTCGCCAGGAATTTGAGGGAGAGAGTGGCTCGCAGCAAAAATATGCATCCCATAATTACTTGTGTGTGACACTCAATATCAACATGGAGGAGCTCCCACTGTTGAAATTGCCCAATCAATAGTTTACAGTGAAGAAAACTCACTACTTATCTCCTTCAAGTCCTGCTGCAACAGGAACAAAATGTTAATGTGCCCCAGCAGGACGGTAGGACTGAGTAAGCGGATCCTGGATCCAAAGATGATTTGTTCACCTACAGTTCGCAGAGTTGCCAGAGGCTCTTCCAAGATGATGGGATGCTGTATTGCACAGTTCTGGTATTCTTCCCTGGGCACACACTATGATCTTGTTCTCTTCTGAGAACAAAGTCTTGGCCTGTATCTTGATAATACTGTAAGGATTTGATGGCTTCAAGGTCATTCCTTAGCCAAGTCTCCTCATGTTTTACCTTCCAAGCATCCATACTTTTCCTCATTGTTCTTTATATTGCCTTGGTTCCCTCTAGTGTTTTGGGCCTGCCTTTGGGCCTGATCGATGAGGTCCAACATGATTGCAGCCTGCCTCTTTTCTCTGATTAACTCTCAGTTGTCATTATGTTGGTCAAGGTTATTAAAGACTGTGAGAGCCAAACCACTCATCACTGTCTATTGGCCCTGTTCAGGTTTTTGGAGTTTTCTACTAATGCTTATAACTGACTAAGTGATGAAGTATTGGCACAGGACAAGGTGCCCCTTCCTGAACTCAGAGCCCAGGCTAGGTAACTTTAGAGGGCCTACATGAACTGCTGTTGAAAAGCTGTCAGGTTTTCATTGCAACCTTGATTGATGGTTCTGAGCTAAGCCTGATTAGAAGGTTTTGAGATTGCTCTGCACATGCCTGCTAAGATGGCTTAGCAGTATAATCTTGGACTAGACTCTACTGCACTGCTCTTGTAGTTCCAGTTGAGCCCAATGTGAGTTCCAAACAGTTCATCAAGAGACCTAGCTTCTTCAGCTGTACCCTAAATGCTGTACTGTTGTTCTCTTGGGCAGATGTAAGGGTTCTCTGTTTATACATGAGCACTAAGAAACCAGGAGGAAATGATGTCTCACTAGGTCAGATTATAGCCTATCACTTGAGAATGGAACCTTTCACCAATCTTTTCAGGTTCATCAGAGAATTTTTCTTTGCACTATTTATTGCATGTCTACAACCAGAAATGAACCTGTTCTTGTGTTATGCCCTCTGGTACCAGCACTGCTTATAAGGGTAGAACGATGCTGAGATTAGATGTTAAGTCTGCTGACTCTGAAGCACCAGTGGTAAATGGACCTGGATCTAGCATGAAGTGAGCTCTGGAGGTCATTTTGATCTCCTGGGGATACTAACAGTACAGGTGGATTAAAAAGGGCTGGACTAAGAAAAGGAGTAGTGGCATTGGTTCCCACAGAGGGACCAGCCCCCTAGCAGCGCTAGCAAAGGTCAGGTTGGTGGTATCTGGCTGTGAAAACTTGGACATAAGTCACTTCCAACCTTTTCTTCTGTCTTGAGTACAAGAGGTCTTGTTGGGATGTATTGTTATAATTCAGGCTGCTATTTTGAGGATCGGTTTCTTGGTCCTCAAGTTTGTGCATTAGCCAAGCCATATTACACAGGAATATGAGACACTTTTCCTAAGAGTATGGGGCATCAAATCCATTTCAATGTCTGAGAAGTTATCCAAGTAGGGAGACAGGTGGGATGGAGGGAGCATTCCCCATGATGGACCTGTGGGTAAGAGGATTAACAGTTAGGTCATAGGAACTTTACAGGGGATCGCTTGGGTTGGTTCCTGACCTGTTCAGCCCTAGGGCATCCCCTAGTAAAACGGAATTCTATAGGATATTGGCACAAGACATCTCTGACCTTATGTGAGCACAGTCCTACGTCTCTTGTGGATTCCCTGTGGGTCACAGATTCTTACCTCGGTTGAGGAGTGTGGGACTGGGATGCCAGTGTTGGCTGAGTGACCTTGGCCAATTACAGAGTCATCCAGATTCATGATATTCCTGCCCTTGGAGGGAAGAAAAGGGGCATTTGCTGCCAATGACAAAAGGGGCAAATGTCACTTCCACCTGTGGAAACTTTATTATAGCCAACACCTGCTTTAATTTTTGCATGCATAAACTCCTGTAGGACAACTGAGCCTTCCAGGTTAAAAAAGAAAACAGGTGTGGGGAGTAAACAGGCAGTCAGGTACCAGGCTACCACTGTAGGCTGACAGCAGCACCCACACAGGGATGGTGGGGCAGTATCCCTCAACCTTTCATTCCCAGTACAGAATACAATAACTGAGGACTGTGGCTGAGAACTAGTGTGGAGATGTGCTGGGACGTAGGGAGGAGGAGTAGCTGACGATTTGATGTCAGCATAGTAGCCCCCTTGCACATTTGCGAAGCAAGGAAGAAATCTTCACCTAACCAAAGCAAAAGCTTAGCAGAGTCAAACATGTATGTCCATCTCTGTCCCACTGCCTTAGTTACTGCGTGAGCAGACACATTGTGTCAACTTGGCTGAATGAGTTCAGGCAATTCTCAGCATGGGGGTCCACCCCTGCTGGTGGGCAGGGCCCAGGAATTGAGGAAGGCTTCCTGTTGCCATGCGCAGAAGTCCCCGTCTTTGGAGGAGCTTGATCTTCCCAGCCGCGCCACTTGGGAAGAGCTCCGACTTTTGCCATAGAGCACCAGTGTTCGCTGTCAGCCTAGAAGGAAGAGAGGGGCTTGATGGACGCCACAGCTGCCACTCCTCCTCTGCTCTTGCTTCTTCCACATGCACTGCTGTTGTTTACCCTGGAGCCAGCAGAATACGGACTGAACCTCCAGTAACTGTGAGCTGCGTGAACCTTTCCTTCCTCATTTTGAGTGTCGGGTATTTGTCCCAGCAGTGAGTAAAAAGTAACTAAGACAATTACTTTTCTCATCCCTGAGACAAAATGCCTAACACCCAAAGTTACAGGGGGAATAATTTATTTAGCTCGTATTTTGTAGAGGTTTCAGTCCATAATCGGCTGGCTCCAATGCAGGGCAACAGAGGGTAGAGGGGTAATATTTCATTGCAGCCATGATAGCAGAATCAACAAAAGAACACAAAATAAGCCTCTTTCTGCTCCTTATATTGTTTCCTGCCTACCAGGATTAGGGCAGTGCAGTTCAAATTATATGACTGATCTAGCAGTCATCCACCCTGAATCCCAGCACTCTTGAAGGGCCAGCCAAATAGCACAGCAAGTAAAGCACCTGCAAGCAAGCACAGAGGCAAGGAGTTCTATACCAGGCCAGCCATGCTGGCCCTGCCCTTGGGGTGCACTAAGATGGCAATTGAGACTGGGCATGGTGGTGTGCAACTGTAATCCCAGCTCTTTGGGAGGCTGTAAGCAGGTGGATCACTATGAGTCCGATCTAGTAGGGAGGCCATGAACACCCTGTAGACCTTCCCCTAAAATACTAAATAAATAAAATCCCAGCACTTTTTTATTTTAATTTTTATTTATTTATTTTAGTAGGACAGATTCAACAATTTATACATTACACATTGTTTTCATAGTGGCTTTTTGTTGTACAAGGTGCATACATGATACTCTATTTACAAATACCATTAGAGCAGATTCCTCGGATCAATGAATTAAGAGAATGTAGCTGTATACCTATCTGTTTTTTAAAAGCTGAATTATAGTACAGTTTCAGTAATTAATACTTTTTACATTGTTATCTTCCTAGTAGTTATCCGTAGTACAAGAAGCAGACAAGATATCCTGTCCAAACAGTATTAGTGTCTATATTTCTTCTCATAGAATTACGCCAAAGTACTGTATATTTATCCTAACTGTACTGTTTATACATACACAGAATGATTCTTTTTTATATCCTCTTTTTTTGTTTAGTCCTGTCAAAGATGGGTGTTCTATTGTCATTCAATATTATAGGTGCTTGAATTCAGGGAAACATTCCAACACAGTCCAGCAGTCCACAATAATAGTGGGTTACCCAAAGAAGTTGTTTGCTAGAGCCATTTACAGCTCAGCTCATTATTATGGCCTTATTTTATATACCTCATTTTTGTACTTTTCTGCTGGGTGGTTAAGACTGAGCTAAAGCAGGATCTATATAACAAAAAATCTCACTTTTTATCTGATGAGGTCAGTTAAGCCCCTTCAGGGTTTATCCTGTAACCCTGTACCTCACTCTGTAGATCCTTTGTAGTGTCAGTCATGTGGATGAGTCACGCCATTGCTTGACCAATTTGCTGTCTGTGAAAGCCTGAGAGAAGGTTTTCTCTCCATGTGACTCTCCTTAGGCACACTATGGATCATTGATCACATTTCTCTGTGGCTCCATAATCTCCTTGACCAGAAAATTTGGGGCACAACTGAATTCCACTATGTTACAGTACAGGTTCTCCTATGTCTTGAGTCTTCACTGACCTTGAAAGGCTAGGGCCAAAATGTTGGCTGACCTTGCAACCCTTCCATTTCTCCAATAAATCCCAGCACTTTTAACCCCAACATTGCACTACAAATCAATTACACAGTCTAGATTCAATCACCTCTGACAAAAGCCTATGACCATGTTGAGGCTAACCATGATACCTATTGACTGGTTTGTTTCTGTATTAAGCTTAGTAACTACTTGAATTTTTAAGTGCCTTGAATGCACTCTTCCCCCTTTGGTCTCAAAGTTAATCTGTAATTGCTTACACCAATTAATAGGCTTCCAAGTGACCTTGAACAGCAATCTTATATTAGCATAAGCAGAAAGCAGAAAAGTAAGTGTCATTGCCTTTAACAAGGATCTCAATCTATAAGAAATATTTTAAGTATGCCAAGTAGAGAAGAATGCTAATTCAAATTTGAATCCAAAAGTAAGTGAGGATGTGCTTTGTTAATTACTCAAAGTTTGCTAGGAGAATTTTTCCTGGCAAAACTCTCCTGGCATCCCAACAGAGGCATTGACCCCAAATCCATTATCCATGAGGACCCAGGACAGACTGCATACAGTTTGAGAGTCATTTTTTCCTATCTGATATCCAGTTTAGAAACTGGTCTCTGGGGACCAGAGAAATGAAAACCCTGGCCTTTGTCTAAATGCACTAGTTTATCTGCCTTCCAAGGGGAGAGAGCAGTTTGCCACATGAGAGTGGCAGAATGAGAAGAGTTTGAATGGAAAAAAAATGTGACTCAGAAAAGAGACAAAGGATTATAGACAAGAACTCTCGAACTCAGATCCAAGGCAAAACATTCAGGGTATAGGGAAAAGATTATGGGGCAAGAACTTTACATCCTTCTGTTACACAAACAAAACATAAGCCGAGCAGAGGCCAGGGAGCTGTCTTAAGCCCAGCAGATCCTCTGGGGACATGAGTCATGTCAGTGTTATCCTGTCACAGGCTTAAGTGGAAGAAAGCCTAATGACTTCTAACTGTCAGACTTGTGCCAGCCAAGAAAGAACTGGACAAAGAAGATGGGATAAGATACACAATTCTCTCAGTTACTTTTTACTTTCTGCTGGGACAAAATACCCAACACCCAAAATTAAGGAAGGAAAGGTTTATTTAGCTAACATTTGTAGAAGTTTTGGTATATACTCAGCTGGCTCCCAGGCAGAGTGGCACTTGGCAGAGAGCAGCAATTCACGGCAGCAGAAAACAGTTAAGAGCAAAGGGCAGGGCAGCAGTTGCAGCTTCTAGCCAGCCTCTCTCTCACCTCCTTATGTTATAAAACAAGCTACCCTGGACTGGGGTTGTAGAACTCACACAGTGTCAGTGCTCTCCTCCATCACAGGATGAGGATGTTTACAACTAAGAATCCTGGCTCTCTGCTGAGTCACTTAATGAAACTTCCTTCATTTCTCAAGTTGACACAATGTATCAACCAATACAATGGTCTTCTTAATTCCAGGTGGGCTTGCCAAGAAATGCTACTGGATAGAGAGTCCTAAGGGACTCCTTTGCAGGCTCTTGGTATCCTTAACAAAGAATTGGTTTAGACACAGATGCAAGGTAGTAAGAATGTACCTTTATTGAAGGCAGAAAAGAAGTATGTTCTACAGTGACAGTGGGCTACAGAAGATGACTACAGCAGCCCTGAGGACAGGAAAACTGGTCTTTTATCCAAAATTCCTGGGCTATCTCTCTCTGCAAGTAAGGCATCAAGGAAGTCATCCTATGAACCACTGACTTGGCATCACTTGCTGTATTAATTTCCCTATCAAAAATCTCACTTGGCAAATTCAGTGAGGACTCAGGATATAAAAGAATCTGTGCTGCAACATCTTGTAACTTGTGCCAAATGTTCTGATCAAGGAGATTATGGGGCCACAGAGTACAATGATTGATGATGTACAGTGGGCCTAAGGAGAGTCACCTAGAGGGGAAAGCTTTTCTCAGGTTTTCACAGAGAGCAAATTGGTCAAGAATGGCCATGACTCATCACAGACAAAAGATCTACAAGCTGCTCTACATGGTTTCAGGGCAAATCCTGAGGAGATTTGACTGGCCTTGTGAGATACAAAAGTTACATTTTTAATTATATGGGCTTTTCTTTAACTTGGTCTTAACCATCCTGCAGAAAAGTATAATTGCAAGGTATAAAAAGTAAATCCATATTAATATGTTGAGCTGTAAAAGGCTCAAATCAACAATTTCTGACAACTGCCAGTTCTGCTGATAACCCACTACTATTGTGGACTACTGGACTATATTAGGGTATTTTGCCAAATTTAAGTACTTAGAATATTTGAACTGGCATCCAGTATGAAAAGGTCCATTAAAGACTTCTCCAAATACAGCTTCTCTAGCAGCAATGGAACACCCATCTCTGACAGAACAAAACAAAAGAGGGGGATATAAATGAAGGACCATTTGTTAGTAACTATGTGTATATATATATATATATATATATATATATATGTTTATATATATACATATATATATGTATATATATAATAGGATGGATATACAGCTACTTTTTCTTAATTCAAGGAGAAGAAAGATTTGTACTAATATTATTTAGACAAAATATCATGTCTTCATCTTGTACTCTGGAAAACTATTACAAAGATAACAATATGCAACATATTAATTATTGTAACTGTCCTGCTAACCTGCTTTGAAACTGTCTCAGTGCTATTTCTTTCTCTTTAAAATTAATAAAAAACAAACAAACAAAAAAAAAAAAAAACCTCACTTGGCTGCTGCTACAAACAAGGGAAGAATCTGAAATAGTGTCTTGCTGGGCGGTGCCCACATGGAAATGAATGACAAAAATTCTGTCTTTGGATTGGTCCTGTGAATGGCATGGGATTCAACTGTAGGACTGAAAATAGGAAGTTTCTGACTGATCCCAAGTAGCACTTTTCGGATCGGTGTGCTGTGATATTGATGTCCCTATAGTGGGAGGGTCCTTTTGTCTGGGAGTATCTCTCACCCTGCTGCCCCGCCTTCACAGCATAAAAATTTTGAGGTAAGCTGCAAAAATTCTCTTCCACACTCCACTCTAGCCAGTTCCCAACACTCCATCATACACCCCCACAAAGAACTTCACGAGGGACAGCAACTAGTTTCTTCTTTTAGTTTGCAGATTTTCTTTATGCCTACCCACGCAAATATAAAATATATTTTTATGGAATCTGCATTCCAAAATGTAGCACACTATACATATTATTCAGCACTCTGCTTTTTTCATTTAGCGGTATACCTTGGCTATCTTTCCATATGCATTAATAGAGTGCTTCCTCATTTTTATGCATTATCAAAGTACATGGGTTATAGATTGAAAATAATTTATCTAATCAGTTCCCTACATTTGTAAGATTTATATTTCCTTCTAGTACAAACTATCTTGCATAGGAGCCAGGGAGATGGCTCAGTGGAATAAGTACTTCCCTGGCAAGCGCAAGGGCTTGAGTTCAATCCCTGGTTCCACCAAAAAAAAAAAAACCTAAACTATATGGCAAAGAATGTTGTACAGATTATCTATCAGAAATACTTCTATAACTATAGGATAAATTCCCAAATAATTACAATACTGTGAGAAAATTTATAGGCAATAATGATTTTGATAATTATTATTAAATTACCTTCCCTACATATTGTGTGAATTTTTTCTCCTGTGAACAATACATAATCTACTCAAGAATATTACTGCTTCCCTAGCAAATGTTGAAATCCCAGACAGGAAGTTCGGACTCCCACAAATTCCAGTTTTCCACGCCAATATAGATAGATAGATAGATAGATAGATAGATAGATAGATAGATAGATAGATAGATAGATAGAAGGGGCTGGGGAGATGGCTCAGTGGAATAAGTGCTTCCCTGGCAAGCGCAAGGGCCTGAGTTCAATCCCTGGTTCCGCAAAAAAAAAAAAAAAGATAGGTAGATGATTGATAGATAGATTAAAGTTTTGGTGTGTTCAAAAAAATCAGTGTGTTTTCTCTTGTCCTAGTAGAGGTCCTCCGACAACTTCTGCCTGGCTCTTTTGCTCACTTGTCTTTCAGGGCAACTGTCCCTAGGAATAGAAATGGCTGAAATCTCTATTATGGACCATCCTGATTGCCAAGCAAATTTGTCTCTCTCTGAAAGTAAGTCTGCTTAGATCTTTTGCATTCACATTTCTTCAGTAACTCTGAAGAATAGTTGGATTTCTTTACTTTGTCCAATATTTTCTTAACATAGAGAAAGCAAGTATTTTTATAATAGCATATACCCTGGAAAAAAAACATTTTGTTTTGCTTTTGACATAGAAATGCTTCTAGTGCTTCCCCCAACCAAAATCGTAATGCTAGTTCAAAGGCTAAGACAAAGTATTTTATAATTTTTTTTAATTTTAAAGAGCATTTTTTATCATTTTGTTTTATTTAAAAATAATTTAAAAAATCAAAAACACTGCAAATGATAGAGAATTTCACTAAACCAGATGATAGGGCTGCTACTTTGCATATTGTTGTCTTCACAGTAGGTGCTCAGATTTCCAGAAATAGGAATGTAAAATCCATCAACTAACGTAAGCCATAGCTGATCTTTCAGTGAACTAATAGAAAGCAGTAGTACACTGTCTTGGCTGTCTTGTGCATATACGAACTGTTCCCCTTCATTCTTCTCTCCTTTCCCTCATCCCAGTCATTCTTTCCTTTCAAATAGCTTCTTTCCCTTTCACAGTCTCCATTGTACCTTTTAGATTTTATTTACTCTTTTAGTTTCTTACACTAGGGAGACCATACAATGTTTATACATGGGAGTCAGATTTATTTCACTATAATTTTAAAGAAATAATCATTAGTCCTTATTTTATGGAGAATTTTTAAAAACTCAACAACGTTGTTTGCAGCTTGCCATAGGCTTTTTAGACTTTCAGAAGAAAATCTGTGGTATATATGAAGAATTCACATATACTTACCCATCAACAAATATTATCAATGTTACATAAATATGCAAAGAATATGTTCACCACAGTAAAAAGAATTAATTTTTCTTTGTAAACTAAGGTAAAAATAGTTTTTTCACTTAATGCATACATCCATTTCAGTACATGAGTATGATAAATACACTTGATTCTTGCCATGTTTTAAATTGTCATTTATTTCTAAGTATTTTATGATGTAAAAGTAATTTTTCTCATAAGCCCTTTGTTCTATAAGAAGGTTTATGATTTTGTTCTTGCAACTATCTATAGCTATACTTTAATGTAAACCATATTTATTAACCTTTTAATATGTACTTCCTATCAACAATGATAAAATTAGACCATTGTTTCCATCTGTCTTTTACCATTTATTTTTGGTGGTGAATAATATTAATATTATAATTATTTTGCTTTGTATTATTACATGTGATTCTATAAACAGAACTCCATGCTGTCCAACATCTAATCATGACTTTAAAAATACTGTCATGGAACTAGGAATAGAAGGGAACTTTCTTAAATTGAAAAAGAGCTTCTACAAAAACAAAATAAAATACTGCAGTTAACATTATACTTCGTGGTGAAAACTAGAAACTTTCTAAGATTAGGGACAAAACAAAGATATTTTCTCCCACCACCACTTTTTAACATCATATTGGAAGTCCTAGCTGGTGCAATAAAATAAGAAATGGAAATTTAATGTATACAGACTGAAGAAATAAAGCTGCTTTTGTTCACAAGACATGGTCATCTTCGTGGAAAATCAAAATGAATCACCAAAGAAATAACTGAAACTAGTACGTGATCACAAGACTGCAGGGTACGTAGTTACTATACAAGTCAGTCACTTCTGTTGTTCTCAGCAGTTAACAATTGGAATTATTTGCTTTTTTTTTTTTTTGCAGAACCCAGGATTAAACTCAGGCCCTTGTGCTTGCCAGGGAAGCGCTTATTCTGCTGAGCCATCTCCCAGGCAGCAATTACAATTAAGAATAGTACCACCTACATTAACAGCCCTAAAATTAAATAGCTGTGTATAAATCTGATAAAATATCTAAGTAAGAACTACAAAATCCCAATGATATAAAAAATGAAATAATTTTTTTAAATGGAAAGGTTGGTTACATTCATGAGTGGGAAAACTCAAGAATGAATATTTTGATTCTTTTAAACTTGATCTATAGAATCAACATAATTCCAATAAAAGTCACAAGTCATTTTGTGGCTATTGACAATCTGATTCTAAAGCTTATGTGGAGAGGCAAACAACTCAGAATAGTTAAAAGGTGAAGGGCAGTTGGAGGTCGGGCACTACGTGGTTTTAAGGCTTATTATAAAGCTATAGTAGTCAAGACAGCATAATACTGGCAAAAGAATAGATCAATACAAATGGAACAAAATACAGAAACACAAGGTAGATGAACATAAACTGGGAGCTGACCTTTCACAGAGGAGTAAAAACAATACAATGGAGTAAAATTCATCTTCAACAGTTTTTAAACTGAACACTCACATACAAAAAAAAAAAATCTAAGCACAGACCTACGCTCTTCATAAAATTAATTCAAAATGGATCATAGACCAAACTATAAAACGCGAAGAAGCAAAAACAAAAAATACAAAGGAGCAATGCTACTAGAGGGTTATAGAGGAAAGAGATTCAGATGGATGTGGGTATGGAAATGTGGGTATGGAAATGACTTGCTAGATATAAAACCAAGCCACATGCTGGGTGTGGTTCATACACCTGTAGACCCAGTATTCTGAGAGTCTGAGGCTGAAGGATCACAAGTTTGAGTCCTATCTAGGCAATTTAGTGAGAAACTATCTCAAAATAAAGAAGGAAAAATGAAGAATAAACAGAAGAGAAACAAGAGAACTACACACAACTGTATTCATAATTGCCAAAACTTAGAAGCAACCAAGATATAAATAAACTATGGTACATCCAAACAATACAATAGTATTAAACCCTAAAAATAAGCCATATAATCCTTGCAAAGACATGAAGGAACCATATATGCACCATACTGTGTTACTGCAATTATACGGTATTCTGAAAAATGCAAAATATGAAAAAATAACAAATCCCTTCAGGGATTTCTGAAATGGAAAAAATAGGTGAAGCACAAAATCTTTTATTTTTAATAATTTATCTCAGTTCTCTATAATATTATAATGTTCTGTACTCACTTTTTCTTTCTTTTTTTAGATGCATGGTCTTGCTACGCAGCTCTGACTCAGTGATCCTCCTGTCTCAGCCTCCCCACTGCTAGGATTATAGGCGTGCACCATCATGCCCATATCTGTGGCCAGCACGGCATGTCTGTGGTTCAGGGGCTGGCAGTGCATGCAGTACAAGGGACCAAACTCTGGTCCTAAGGCTCCTCAGAGCCTATTATAAAGCTATAGTAGTCAAGACAGCATGATACTGGTAAAAGAATACATCAATACAAATGGAATAAAATACAGAAACACAAGATAGATGAACATAAACTGGGAGCTGACCTTTCACAGAGGAGTAAAAACAATACATTTTAATATCTGTTTTGAAACCTGTAAAATGTACAAGCACAAAATGTGAACTGTAATATAAATAATAGGCTTGCATAATGATGCCCCTGTGAAGGCACACTGATTGTAACAAGTAAACCATGTGGGTGTGTTACTGCTGATAGTGGGGGCCATATGTTGGGCAACAGGATTTATGGGAAGTCCTTGTACTTACTGCTCAGTTTTGCTTTAAGCCTGCTGCTAAATAATAGTCTACTAAAAATGCAAGATGAAAACACCTTTTTCCATTAGCAGCCTCTATATCAACTAACGAGTGTAAATAAAAAACACTACCTTTGCAATTCAGTGTCCCTTCTTCTTTAGTCAGTGTTTTTTTCCTGAAACTTTCTGAAATCCATCCCAGGTATATTCTTGCCATCTTGTATGCATTCTTGTATTTTCCATCTACTCTTTTTGCAATAAGCTTCTGCCTCATTTTTAACCCTACTCACATCATTTCCCACAATGTTTTGGCAAACAAAAGAGAAAACTCTCATGAGTAAGGGTGAGTCCTTTGTACTTTCTTTCTGTTCCTTTGCTTTTAGAACACATAAACCTGTGGTAGTAGTTCAAGAGCATCCTATACTTGGTGGTGGTAGATAAGAGGTCTTTTGCATTTCTGGCCAGCCTCCCATGTAGAAGTGTATTTCTGCACACAGTTTCTGGGTTCCATCAGTAATAGGCCTCTTGCTGTTGAGTGCTCTTTATTCTCTTCCTTAGTGGTTTCGGTCAGGTCACAGGTGTTTTACTAAGACTGAATTATGTTAACCTCTGTGAAACATCTCCATCTCCTCAACACTTTAGATGAGCTCCATGCATGTTAGTTCTCATGATTTTCATGAGTAGAAACAGAAAGATGCTGAGTCATGTGGCCAGGTACCTGCTAAAAGCCTCATCCGAGGTGAGAAAAATGTGCTTTTTCTACCATTCCTCTGTGCTTAGTAGTTAACAAGATGCTCTGGGCAGCCAGATCCCCCCTCTAAGAAGGCACTCATTTCCAACTGCTGAGAGTATTGGGGCCGAAAACTTTTGGCCCCATCTTTATTAGCAGTCAACTCTACTATGAGGTCAATGCTTACTGGCTCTCCTGTCTCAAATCAGAACAACCTTGAAGGATTATCCCAATTCCAGGTCCCTGTGGAGTTAGCTGAGCCCATTATGAAAACTAATTATAGTTTAATTCCTATGTCTCCCCAATATTATCACTTTTGCTTCATATATTGATCCTAACAACACTCACAAATAAAGTTCCTATGTACAATCTCTTTTCTACAAGTCTTTACTAGGGTGCCTAGCCTAAGACTATTGTTTCAAGGGATGGCTATTTCATGCAAGTTCTAAAATGAGAATTTGGAGCTGCATCACATGGAATCAACCGGCAATGAGGATCCCAACAGTGAAGGTAGGAGGGACACAAATCTCCCCTTGCATGCTAATCCATTAAAACCTTCATGAATGAGGAAATGAAATGGGATATTGATTTAAAAGACAGCTCTGAAAGACATAAAATCTGAACCATTTGTGAAATTCATGGGAAACAGCAAATATTAGATAGGTTTAGGACATGTATGCATTTGCAAGGGCTATTTTATCAAAGTGCCCCAAAAATCAATAATATTTTTTTTGGCAGAACTGGGGATTGAACTCAGGCCCTTGCACTTTCCAGGGAAGCACCTGTTCCACAGAGCCCCCCAACAATTTATTGTCTTGGCTTTGAAGGATAGAAATCCAAGACTGAAGTGATAAAAGGGCTTTTTCCCGCTCAAAGGTATGAAGAAAGCCTGATTCTAATCTACCTCCTGGGGGGGTTGTTGGCAATCTTTGACATTCTTTGGCTTACAATAGAATGAATCACTTTGATCTCTGCCTTCATCTTCAAAGGACAAAATTTGTGTTCAATTTTCCCTTTTTTATAATAGTAATGCTGAGTTAGGTCCAACGTAATAACTTCATTTGAACAAATTCCATCTGCAATGACTCTTTCCAAATACAGTTACAACCTGATGTAGTAAGAGCTAGGACTTCAACGTGTGAATTCAGGGGTATTTTTATAACTAAAAATTCAGAATTGGGGCCTGGGGAGATAGCTTAGTAGAATAAACACTTGCTTGGCAAGCACAAGGTACTGTGTTCAATCCCTCATACCACAAAAAAAAAAAAAAAAAAAAAAAACTCCTCTGGGGCCACTGAGATGGCTCAGTAGAATAAGCATTTCCTTGGCAAGTGCAAGGGTCTGAGTTCAATCCTCAGTTCCACCAAAAAGCAATAATAATAACAAAACATTAAAGATTCAGAATTGGAGTGACAAATATAGTCATTAGAGAATAATAATGAGAGGATGAGAGTGATTGAGTGCGAGTTACAAGTGAAATGAACAACCTCAGGGCATTGTTAATAACATATGCAGATAATCTCATTCCCTATATGTACAGGGAATGATTTGGAATCATGCCCAAGGCCAAATTCAAAAAGTATCATAGCTGCAGAGGAGATTGAATTCTCAGCTTAGGTAAGTCTGAGGTCCACTAATTTGAAAGAATGAAGATTCTGAAGCATAGCATGAGGATCTTGGTTTTATGCACTTAGAATCTGCAGATGCCAGATCCCCCTACATAAACTAGATCATGAAAACCAATATGTACTTTCTACAAGTTCTGGCCATAAAAACAGTAACTATGATTAAATCACAAAAAGTATGGCGGAGGAAATATTGAGCCTACTAACCATGAATGTAAGTCTATCCCCAGAGGAGTGGCAGGACCTTGGCAACATGTGCTGGCAAAAAATTAGACTATATATGAGATTGGTTCCTTACAGTGATGGAATAGGAGAAATGAAAAATGAAATTAAATGGTAAAAATTTTAAACATCAACTGCTACCTTCAAAAATCTGATAAAATCAGTAGTACAATCATCTTAGTTATCCTGTGTATATACTTACATGATTTTCCCCATCCTTTTTTTTCCTATCTTTTCTCCTTTCCCTAATGTCAATTGTTTATGCCCTCTTTTTTGTAGATCACTATATTTATTTATGCATTAAACAAGTTTATATGCACGCCATAACCCTAATGCAAAAAAAGAGCCCTTAACATTTAGAAAAAGTTCTGAGACTCCAGGCCGCTTGTACCCCATGCAATTCCTGAGACAGAGGTAGAGCGTGCATTCCTATTTCATAGTGATTAAGGACGACCAGAGACCCGGGCAGGCTTAACAGGGCTGATCAACAATGACAGCATCATGATGGGATGCACAGAAGGACCCATACTATTAAATCTTTACTATTTAAAAGAATCGTATTCATTCCAACACCTTTCCCAAGTTTGACCACACAATAAGTCACACGCACACGCACACACATACACTCAAATTCTTCAAGATTACTGTGTAGCGCATTCACTAATTCAGCCAGGAGAAAGAGGACACTTTCCTCACAAACAGGCTCCGAATTCTCACATGAGGCCCCCGGCAGGGGCTGTGCATATGGCTGCCACCGAGTCCTGCCTCTGTGTACGGACCTGGTCACAGCACCATGATTCTTGAGGCACCTTCAGAGTGTCACATTTACTGCAGGGAAGCTTTATGAACAGCAGGGCCCGGCACTGCAGGCTCAGGGGGAGAAGTAACACTTCCTGTGGCCTGTGGGCAGAGCAGGAGTCAACAGTAACGTGGGTCTGGGAGCATGTTCCCAGAGGTCACGCCATAGTCCTGCTCCATGGATCCCTCCCCCTGCATGACTAAGATGACTTGCTAGCTGCTGCTTGGTTTTTCTGGCAAGGTGATGGTTTGGTGGAATTTACTACGATCCCGGGGTGTTCAAGCACTTCACTAAGAGTCGGCCTCTGGCTTGGATTATGCTTAAGCAGCCTCAAAGTGAAGTCCCGGGCTCCCTTTGTCAGAAAGTCAGGGAATGTATATTCTACCTGTGATATCCTTTTGTAGGTCTCTTGGCGAGTGTGCACCTCAAAGGGAGGGTTCCTGGACAAAAACTCATAGCATAGGACTCCCCGGCTCCAGAGGTCCACCTTCTCCTTGTGCATCCGACCCTCAATCATCTCAGGGGGCAGGTAATCCAGGGTGCCACACAGAGTGGACCTCCTGAAGGATGGAGTGTGTACTGACCACTCAAAAGCTGCAGTCTTCAACTCTCCAGTTGATCCCAGCGGCAGGTTCTCTGTTATTCTATGAATAACTCTCTTGGAATGACAGTAAGATAGGGCATTTGCCATTTCTTTGATACACATAGTGGTTCTCTGCCCATGAAGCTTGGAGACCTTCTGCAGTTCCCTATAGACCATTCCAAATGGTGCATATTCCAGAATTAGATAAACTCTAGTGGCATCATGGAAATAGCC
Organism: Ctenomys sociabilis; assembly: GCA_004027165.1. Classification (NCBI taxonomy): domain Eukaryota; kingdom Metazoa; phylum Chordata; class Mammalia; order Rodentia; family Ctenomyidae; genus Ctenomys; species Ctenomys sociabilis. The sequence goes on from PVKA01002032.1 coordinate 123,169, forward strand.
ATGCAGCCTGAGGATGTTGGGATGCTGAAGGTGGGACTGTATTTCTACTTCTCTTCTGAGATGATGCTCCACTCCTGCTTTCTCCAGCTGAGCTTTAAAAACACTTTCAGAGCCAGGATAAACTTGCTTTGTTTTTCTCTTGCCAAATAAACATTGCCAAGCTTCCCTTTACTTAGTGGATGACCAATATCAAAACCTTCCAAAGTCCACCATCTGTTTTTTGAGTCTTCATTTTTCTGTTTTAATTCCACTTCTTTCTTAAGATGATCTCCAAGTGCTGCTGGCTGAGGCTGCTCACTCCTCTGGGAATTGTTCTCCAGCCGAGGAACAGAACAGGGTCTGCTGGTGGCCCGAAGTTGCTTCTGCGCTGCTTTCTGAGTACTGACAAGCATTAATGCTGAGAAGGAACCCCACTGGGGAGCATTGGAAGGACATAAGACCCCCTGGGCCTGGCCACTGCTTCCAGATGCCTGGTGCTGAGAGGGAAAGGGCTGCTTCCCTAAGGCACGTTTCAGCTGGTCACCAGGGGAGCGGTGGCCTTTACAGATCCTGAAATGCAGTTTCCTTTAGCTCTGTCCACGATGCGAACCCACCAGCTCTCCCACTGAGGCCTTGCAAAAGCTCAGCACTCACTTGTTTATTCCTTATGTTCAGTTTCTTTTCATTTTGCTACATCTATTGTACCTTTCAGATTTTATTTTTTCTTTCAGGTTCTTACACTAGGGAGACAATACTATGTGTAAACATGGGGATCTGATTTACTTCATGTAAAAATATAGCCTCTAATTGCATCCAGATGCTAATATCTATAATCTCAACAATTATATTGAAGACAACAGTTTGAAATATAACAAGGTTGAATACCTTTCATCTTTTTCAAATGTGTATCATCTCTAATGTCTTATCGATTACTTTTATACCATCTTAGAAATAAATTTTAAAATAAAAAATGGAAAAAATTAAGGTTTATTGAAAGGAAGAGTTCATGTTCCATTGTTTGATCAAACTTGCATGCTTATATCTGGTAATCTGCACAACATATTTGATGATAACAATATATAATATAATAACCATTGTTAATTTTCTATACTTTTTGAAATCCTGTATCATTTTTATTATTTTATGTGGCTTTTTGTCTTTGTTCTTGTTATTCGCTTTTGGTTTTGTCTTCTTTAAAATAAAAATAAGATAAAATAAAATATTTAACAAGTTGAATGAGGGCCAGGGATATAGCTAAGCAGAGTAAGTGCCTGCCTGACAAGCACAAGGTCCCCTGGCATGTAGTTTGCTTTCCATTCCTGTCAAAAAATTATGATCACCAATAATTCTGATTTTCTTGCAACAAAAAAGAACATACACTGGCTGTTCTGCCTAAAGGCCATTAAGGCTCCATTCTGTTATAAGAGGGTCTCAAGGTACCTAGATTTTAAGTACCTTCCACTAATCTCCTTGTTCCAGTATAAAAATATTATCTTGATGACCAATCAGATGAGCAAGAAATTGAAAGCCTTGCATCATAGAGAGTGTTAAATTAATTCTTCAAAGATTGAGGGTCGTGGTCTATTAGTGATAATTTTAGGGATCAACCAGTCATGTCAAAATACACCATGAAAAGTGAAGAACTAATATTTTTATCTCAGGTTTCCCATGACATCTAGCAAATATCTTTCAGGTCCTGAACTTCCCATAAGGAGCAATACTGCTTGATCCATAGCTCAAATGATGAAAAAGCTGATATTTGGGAAAGGCAAAATGGCTCTGTAACAGATCCAGGTTGTGTTGGAAGCAATTTGTCTACTTAGGTATGTGACTTAACACATCCCAGCTGTCTTAATCCCTTTCTTATGGGTAGAGCACAGTGGTCAACATCCATAAGTCAAAGCAGTTCATTTTGGTTCACAGGGTTTTTTGTTTTGTTTTTGTATATGATGTTTATGCTCATCTAGGGTGTAGGTACAGATACATACTATAGCTTGCTTCTTTCTTTAGTATCATTCTCTTTCCCACCTTCTGTCCTCCCTCCACACTTCTAAAGGTCTTTCACCTACTTTGTTAGATTAATTCTAAGATTACTCAATTTTTCTTGATGCTATTATAATTGGTATTGTTTTCATAAGTACTTTCTTATTCAGTTCATTATGGATACAAAAATCCTCAAGAAGATATTAGTAGGGGCTGGGGAGATGGCTCAGTGGAATAAGCACTTCCCTGGCAAGTGCAAGGACCTGAGTTCAATCCCACGTTCTGCCAAAAAAAAAAAAGAGGATATTAGTAAATGAATCATAATCCATCATCAAAAACATCATGCATCAGGATGAAGTAGAGTTCATTCCAGAGATGCAAACATATTTCAACACATCTACATCAAAAAAATGTAATATGCCATATAAACATAGGCAAGGTAGAAACCACATGATCATATCAACAGATGCAGGAAACACTTTTGACAAAATCCAACACCTTTTTGTAATAAAAGCCTTAAAGTAAATAGCTATAGAAGGACCTTACCAGAATGTGATAAAAGCTATTTGACTAATGGCTTACATCATATTAAATGGGAAAAATCTGAAAGCATTCCTTATACAATCTGAAATGAGGCAAGGATCCCCAGTATTCCCAATTCGGTTTTATTCGACATGGTTCTTGAGTCATTAGTCGGATAAATCAAGCAAGAGAAAGAAATAAAAAAGAAACAGAAAACCACCATGAAAACAATATGCAATGTATTAATTATTGAGATAAATAAATAAGTAAAAGAAATAGATACATATAAGAACTGAAACTGTCTTTATGTAAAGATGACATATTTTACATAGAAAACACAAAGAACTCCTCCAAAAAAATTTTATATATAATTTTATTGAGAAAGAAGTAGCAATGAGACAGTTTCAAGAGGTTAGTAGGACAGTTACAATAATTAATACATTACATATTGTTATCTTTGTAGTAGTTATTCATAGCACATGATACAGAAATGATATCCGAATTAATAACCAACTTCAGCAGCATAGCAAGATACAAAATCAACACACAGAAAGCAATAGCCTGTGTGTGTACCAGTAATGACTCATAGTTTTAGTCCATGGTTGTCTGGCTTGAAAGCAGGGCAGAATGGCAGAGTGGCAGAGTGAGGGAAGAGCTGATCATATCATGGTGATCAGAAAGCAAAATTAAAGGAGAAAGAGGGGAAGGAGATAGACCCTACCAGGTCACACTCCCAGTGACCACCTCTTACTACCAGGTCCCACCTACTAACCACAAGCCAGCTACAGTATCCTCATAATCTGCTCTCCTTTCACAAGTCCATACTTCTAAGCACATGAAGCTTTGGGTGACCTCCAGATATAAGCCATGACACTAAGTTATTAAAGGTATCAGTCATGCAAAAAGGCATCATGTGAAGGCACTGCCTGCCCCAGAGATGAATTGTATGAAAATTCCTGGTGATGAGGGGGTGACAGTTCAGCAGTCTAAGTGGCTGCTTGGCAAGTGCAAGGACGTGGGCTCAATCCCTAGTAGGACATGCTGTACTAGTCCCAGAACCAGGTGTGGTGATACATGCTCGTAATCCTAGAGCTGGGGAGACTGAAATAGGAGGATCACTACAGGTTCAAGCTGTGAAGCAACAGCCTGTACCAAATAAATAAATAAATATTTTTTTATTTATTTATTTAAATTATATATATATATATATATATATATATATATATATGGAGCAGGCTCATGCCATCAATATTTAAATATATGTATATATCTATATCTATATAGATATAGATGTATATAATTCCCTATGTTTTATTAAGATCTAGTAAAAATAAACTCCTTATGGCATGCCAATAGATTTAGGGAATGAATGTCTGATAATAGGGTAGCAGACATTGACTATGCCACCAGAGATTTTCACCATGAATTAGATTCTGGAAGAACCACCAAGTCATAGGTTGAGGGGAATCCAGCTGTAATCATTCTAAGATGGAAGTGAATAGGATGCATGTGTGTTACAGGATTCATAACATACTACCCTAAAATATGACAGCTTGGCATACTGAACACTTAAAGCTGAAGGAAATATAGAAAGGGCTCTCATATTTCTCTGAAACCAATCTTAAAGACCTTATGTAATGGGTACCCTTTATATATCCAGAGTAAAGATGCACCCTATGTCCAAAGCAACACTAGGGGAATATGAATACTGCGGAATTTACCTGTAGAACCCCTAGAATCTGCTGAATATTAGTACACAATGGACACCCCAATTTAAGGGTCCATCACGCATAGCTCTTATGCTGTTGCCCCATAACATTATTCCATGAGTTTTTGCTTTTCAAATCCACTATAGTTGCTTTAAAAGAAAAAAAAAACCGCTATAAAAAAAAAACCCTCAAATTTAACAGTTTCTTTAGGTCTTCATTTCTTATGAAAGCTTCTGTGTCATGAGAAGCTTATACTAAATAAATTTGTATGTTTTTCTCATGCTAATCCACCCTTTGTTATAGAGGCCCCAGATGAGCTAACAAAAAAAAAAAAAGAAAAGAAAAGAAAAAAGCAATTTTTGACCCCCTGTATTACACAGGCATTGAACAAAGCTAAAAGGTACAGATGAGTTGCATGTGTGGACAGGCCAATCTTACATGCTCAGGAACTGTCCCTTAGGTTGTATCTGTGGCCACATGAAGGACTCTGCAACTAAAGGACTCTGCAAGGAAAAGGCCTACATTTGATTCACTGATGTGTTGGCTTGGTAGGCGGGTAGAAGCTGAATGTGGAGACTGTTGCATTATACTTTCATGGGCGGTGGGTATCATATTCCGCCTTCAGCTTTCAAAAGTGAGGTATCCTAAATTTAGATGATATAAGGGCTCTTGAATATTAGAAAATATTTGACTCTTCTGCCAAGGCAAGGAAAAACAAAGATTGAGGAATGAATAAAAATATACACAGGAATAATATAAGAAGGTGGATGTACGGGCTAAGGCATGGCATGCAAAAATCTCTGTGTCACAATTCAAGATCCACCATGGTATATCCTCCACAGAAAGGACACCAAACAACTGAGTAGAGGAGCCAGGAAAACAGCTCAGTAGAATAAGCACTTCCCTGGCAAGTGCAAGGGCCTGAGTTCAATCCCTAGTTTAAAAAAAAAAAAAAGCCAACTGAGTATACAAAATTATCTAATTGTTAATTATTTAATTATTTTTACCATGTCTATCTGGAGCTGACATCAGACATTCCAAAGTTGGCAGAATGTGCACAAATGCAGTATGATTTAAAAAAATTGAGTGAATGTACGAATTTTTAAAAATTTATAGGAAAAGACATGTCATTATTTTCCCTCAAAATAGTCCTCCTCACTTTAAATTATCCTACTATTATGGCCACTTTCTGAAGCAGCTCTAAAAGCTTTTTATGTGTCTTTATGACGTATGGTAAAAAATACAGTGAATGCCACTGAGTCAAAGACCCTCTGCTACATACTGGCAGCCAGAATGCAACAAATTACTAAAAAGAAGATCTTACATCATGGCCAAGTAGGCTTCATCCAAAGATGAAAAGATAAGTCAACACATGCAAATCAATACCTGTAATACATCACAGAATTAAAAGCAAGGACAGGGGCCTCCCAGTTAGCTCAGTTGTTTAAGTGCCTATTCATGCAAATGCAGTCAGGTACAGGATACCTTGGTTTGATCCCCAGCTCCACCTGCCTTACCAGACCTACCCTTAAGCCTGGGCCAGCCAAAAGAAAAAAAAAATCCTTCTAAAAGCGAAGACAAAAATCGTATGACCACCTCATTAGATGCAGAAAAAGCCTTTAATAAAATTCAACGTCCAAACATATTAAAAATGCTGAAAAAAGTAAGCATAGGGTTATCTCAATCTGACAAAAAGCTATCTGTAACAAGCTTGCTGTCTATGTTACATTAACTGGGGAAAACCTGAAAGCTTTTCCTTTAAAATTAGGTGCAAACAAGGTGTCCACTATTACCACCTTGATGAATACAATACTTAAAACTTTATGGGCCGGGGAGTTAGCTCAATGGAATGAGCGCTTGCCTGGTAAGTGCAAGGTCCTGAGTTCAATCTCCAGTACCAGAAAAAAAAAAACCTTAAACTTTATGAGAACAATCAGGAAAGAGAAAGAAATAAAAGGGATATTTACATATGAAAGGAAGAATCATCCTTATCTGCAACTAACACTATCCTTTACATAGAAGAACCACAAAATTCCACCAGAAGAGTCTTAAAACTAATAAACCAATTCAACAAGTGTAGAATACAAAATCAACCCACAAATTTAAAAAATCAACACACAAAAACCAATAGCATTTCTGTATATTAAAAACAAACCCACCTAGAAAGACATTAGAAAAATAACAGTATTCATAATAACTTCAAGAAAAAATTAAACATCCAAGAATTAACCTAACAAAGAAAACAAAAGACCTAAGCCATAATGAAAACTAGAGATAGAAGAAATCAAAGAAGACATAAGAAAATGGAAAGATATCCGTTGTTCCCGGATAGAAAGAATCATACCATCAAAATGTTCATACTTCCAAAACTATAGTAGGTTTAATTCAATCCTAATCAAAATACCAACAGCATTTCTCAAAAAAAACTTCAACTAATGGCAATAACAGTATCAAATTCATAAGAAACCAGGAGTCCTAGAACAGCCAAAGCTGCAACAAGGGCAAAGTGGGATAGATCAGAAGCCCAAATAGCAAGTTACAATACAAAGCTACAATGTTAAAAACAGCATAGTACTGCCATAAAAATAAGCATGTGGATCAAAGTACAATAGACAGTGCAGGCAATACTCCAGTTACCTTCAGTCAGCTGATCTTTGACCATGGAACCAAAATCAAAGTGGATGAAAGAATAAAAACAGAAATGTACAACAACAACTAAAAACAATTGAGTCAGATAGGGCAAAGTGAATGGCATATGCTGCAGGGTACTAATCAGCTTTTCTTCTGGATGGTTAACAACCTAAGTTCACAGATCAAAATTGGAGAAACAGAAGAGCCACAAGGCCAGCCAACATTTTGGCTCTAGCCTTTCAAGGTTAGCGAAGACTCAGGACATAGGTGAACCTGTACTGTAACATCATGAAACTCAGTTGAGCCCCAAATTTTCTGAACAAGGAGATTATAGAGCCACAGAGGAAAGAGATTGAAGTTCTGTAGTGTGCCTGGGGAGAGTCACATGGAGAGAAAACTTTCTCTCAGGCTCTCACAGAGAGCAAACTGGTCAAGCATTGGCTGTGACTCATCCACATGGATGACACAGACAAAGGATCTACAGAATAAGGTACAGGACTACAAGAAACACCCTGAGGGGACTTCACTGACCTCATAAAAAACATAAAGTACATGTGTTGGTATATAGGTCTTGCTCTATCTAGGTCTTAACCATCCAGCAGAAAAGTATAAAAATGAAGTATACACCGTGGGGCCATAATAATAAGTTGAGCTATAAATGGCTATGGTTGACAATTTCTTCAAATAACTCACTATTGTTGTGGAATGCTGGACTGTGTTGGATTGTGTCACCGAGTTTAGGCACCTAGATTGGTTGAAGGACAATGGAATGCCCATCTTTGACAGGTGTAGACAAAGGAAGGGGTATAGAAAGGAAGAATCATGATGTGTGTGTATGGACAGTACAGTTGGGATAGATACACCGTGCTTCTACATAATTCTATGAGAGGCAAAATTGCACTAATGGTAGTTGGACAGGATATTATGTCAGCTAGACAACCACTAGGAAAATAAGAAGCTAGAAAGTATTAATTATTGAATCTTTGATATAATTCAGGTATAAAAAATAAGATATGTAAACAGCTACACTCTCTTAATTTACTGATTAGAGACATCTGCTATAATAATGTCTGTAAGTATAATATCATGTATGCACCTTGTACGATACCAAAACATTATGAAAACAGTCTGCAGTGTATTAGTTTATAGAATTCATCCTGTTAAGGTGTCTTAAAACTGTCTCATTGATATTTGCACTTCAATAAAGTAAAATTAAATTAAAAAAGAATAAAAACAAACAATCTGCTAAAAGATGAAATAGGTAAAACTCTTGAAGTCATATGCAGAGGCAAGGATTTCTGAACTAAAACCAAGTCGCACAGAAACAAATAGAAAATGGGACTGTATCAAATTAAAAGCTGCTGCACAGCAAGGAAATAACAAAGTGAAGAGACAACAGATAGAAAGATTTTTTAAATGCCAGCTATTTATCAGACAAAGGAGTACTATCTAGAACATAAGTCACTCAGAAAATTAGATCCTTCCAAAATAGAATTAAATTTAAAAAATGGGCAGCTGAAATTAATAGAAGCACAGACAGCCAATAAGTACTTAAAAAATGTTCAATATCTCTGGTCATTAGAGAAATGGAAAGTAAATCAACACTCCAGAAAGAACGATGAACATGAAGAAATCAAACCAGAATACACACTGGAGAGTCTGGTATTGTAACATACTATAGAAATGATCCCTGAAAGTATAGCCTTGAGTCTGGTATTACAAACTAGTGCAGCCACTAGGGAAATCAGGATGGAGACTCCTTTGAAAACTAAAAATAGAAATTGAGCCAGAACTGCCCCTTCTAGATATTTTCCTTAACGAGTTAAAGATAACATTACCATGATACTTGCTTACCCACGTTTATGGCAGCACAACTCATCATAGCTAAATCTTGGAAACAGCCTCTATGCCTATTGGTAGTTGAACAGATAAAGAAAAATGTGGTATTTTTATGCCATACTGTATTACTCTGCTATAAAGAAATATAAATTTAAGTCATTTATAGGAAGATGGATGTACCTTGAGACCACAAGTTTAAGTCAAATAAATCAGATATACAAGTTTAAATATCACATGGTTTCCTATATATGAGAGATTCAAAGCATAAACATTTAAAGGGAAAAATATTAGGTAATAGAAACAAGGAGCCAGATTTTTTGCATATAGAAAGAGGACCATGAGATAGAAAGGGGATTGGTGGAACAGAATATGAAAAAAGTTATGATGTGCTATGTGTATATAACAACTGCCCACAATGCATATTCTGCAATCATTATGTATGCAAATATGTATTAATAAAAAATAAAAATTTGAAAAAAATACAAAAGTTAGTCCTCTTGCTTCAATTTGGGATCTTTCAGGGCCATTTTGTCCTCAGGTTCCTATGAGATTAAATTTTTGTTATAACTTCTCTTTGTACTCAATCCTATTTCTTTCACTGCCCCACAAGTGTCATTCCAATGCACTTCCCATAAACTTCCTACAAATAAATCTCTAACTTGAGGCCCAATTTATGACAAAAATGATTTAATCTCTAGATGATCCTATACACTGCTCATTTAAATTCATTTCTTAAGTTGCTTATACTCAGAAATAGTTTTGAAAGGTAACTTTGCCATAAGTCGCTCATCACCCCTAGGTTCAAAGTCAGCAATCATGTACCACTGAATTGACCACATGGATTAATAAAAGTTAAGCTATAATAACCTAATTCACTGGCCTCCAGCCACTCCCTCCCCACTTCTCATCCATCTTTATCCTTACATCTTACATCATCTTGTCTTTCATTACATCATGAAATTCATATCACAGGAGAATGATCTTCCTGGATGAAGAGAGTATTATCCCCGGGAATCTGTTCTTTAAATAATGTCAAGTGCTATTTAAGACAGACGATGCACTGAACCAGTGTCATGGACTTAGAACTCAACATCAGAGAAAAAAATTAACAGTTCAGAGTAGAAGAGGTGAGAAAAGACAAAATAATCCAAGAACTATTTCATATGCATAAAGTGACAGCCATGTCTTCTACTAATATTCAAGTGAAAAGGTACTACCATGAAGTACTCTCCTTCAATACCAGTAACCTATAACTCAGCTTTGTTCTTCCTTCCCTTCCTTTCTGCACATTTAATCTTGGAAGTCCTGTCAATTCCCTGCCCAAGAAATATAGGAGAGAATTGACAGGTATCAGTGGAGATTAGTTCCAAGACCCCCACAGAGATCAAAATCTGTAAGTACATAAGTTCT